>JAOEGS010015234.1:4662-27680 GCA_025447755.1 Corythornis vintsioides
ATCCCTGGGAGGCAGGCAGCAAGCTGCAGCCCAACTGCAGGTGAGAGCAGCTACATCACCCTTGGCTGTGCCAGCACCTGAGGCCCGTGGTACTTTGTGTGCAGCACAAAATATTCATGGAGATCCCTCAGCTCCCTGACCCCTCTTTGTCCAGCTATATTGCCAATCTCCTGTGGCACATCCCATCATCCCTTTAGCTCCCAGCCCAAGGGAACTGCTGCAGCCCTCCAAACAGAACTTACCAGTAGCGTCAGTAACATGAAGAACACTTAATGTGTTTTCCACAGACTTAATCCAAACATTCCTGTGCTTTGAAATTATCTCCATGCTCACTAATACACAATAAACTGCCTCTAATCCTGCTGCTACATATTGCTGCATTTATATATAAATACAAAGCAAGGCCATTCCCAAATAGGTTGTTGATGAGGAGGTACCAACATCACATCCTGAGGAGAGAATTCCCACATCCCTGCTCTTAACAAAGCATCAACGTGATCATATAACACCATAAAGCTCTTGCAACACAAATTATACATCCAGATTGCATTTTGGCACCAATCAGGACTATGCATCAGAATTACAGAGCTCAGAATGAAGCCTGTCATAATTCCACCTTTTTCACAGGCAAAATGAGGCCATGTAAAACAGCCCCAGTGTGTAAAGCTGCAGCAAAACAGTGAGCTACAAACTGGGAGGAATTGCAATGAGAATGACAAAGAAAAGAAACATTAAAATTAGTTTAGCATAAATCCACCATCCTTTTATCATGGACTAGATGAACGTAAGAAAGGAAATAATCAACTCTTTTTAAAGTAAAACAAGATATTGACAGTCAAAGTAGACATAGATTATAAAAGTCAGCATTTCAGTGCCAGCAGCAGAGCTCTGAACAGGACCAAAGAGCAAGGCAGAGCACAAGGAAATATTTCAGATGTACAAAAATGAATTCACAGTGTCAAATTCAGTGTATTAGCATTTTAGAAGCTGCATTACTTACATCACAAGAACTTTTATTATGGATTGCTATGAAATACGTGTGTTAGAAACTGCTTTTTTAATCCATAAATTGCAAAGGAACAGCACAGGCAGGAAAATACATAGCTGTCATTGTAGAGAGGGGGAAACTGAGGCTGCTAGATTTAATTCTTCTTTTTTTTTATTATTCTTATGAAGGATAAGGTCAGCTGAGTCATACAGTACTTTATCCTAGATATATTATCTCATATAGATTTTTCTGATCAATACTAACCAACATGTTAAAATTATAATGTTCCTAATTTCATTACAGAAAAAAATAATTGCCTTAAATTCATATAAAATCTTCAGGGGCTTACTAGCAGCATTTAAACAAGAAATACTTTGCATCTGCAGGTCTTTCCAGGCTCAACATAGATTATAAAATGAAACACTTTAAACCCAGACTGCACATTTTTCCAGCCATTGCTTTTTCTGTCTTGCTAAAATTTAATAAGAGTCTTCCAACAGCCTGCTGACTTCTATTTTCCTGAGCTTCCAAGACAAGATTATATTTAAGAAAAAAATAAAAAGGGAATTTGGTATTACAAACTTGTTTTGCAGCCACTAATGAGAGCAGCAGTATACTGAAGCTTCCAGGTGGTGTTCCCAAGTACAGGCATTACATATATAACTGACCAACTGCATTTAAAGATAATTAGACTGGTTACAGTGCTCTGGGTTTCAGAGCAGGAGGGGTCATTAAATCTTCTTGCCTGACCTCCTGGACAGCACAGATTATTTTTCTGTAGCAACTTCTATACTTGGCCTCAGATCTTTTCTTCTATTGAAGCATGCCTCGGGGTCATTTGTGGTTGGCACAGTGGAGCTTCCCACAGGTGACGCTGAGCACAGGACAGGAAAACCTGATGCAGGTTTCACAGTGAGCTCAACCCTTGGAGATTCAGGCAGTCAGACTGGAGCATCACCATCACTCCATAAACACAAACCCTGCTCTTCACAGCAAGCCTGTTTGGAATATGCACAGCTCAAAGCACAAGCACCCAGTTTGGTCATGTACAGCTTGCAAAAGGAAAACAACCCCATCCTGCCCTATCCAATGCCTACTTACAGATCCCAGTGACACCATCTGCACCCAGGGAACCATCCTGTAGCAGCTGGCAGGGTGGGGAGATGACCACAGCCCAGGCAGGAGGAAACACACATGGCATTTCAACCACTTTGCATAACCTGGCTCAGGTCATGGCACAGAGCCTGGCACAGCTCTGCTCTCTCTTTCAATACTGGCTCTCCCAGTGGCAGGTTCACAAGCAAATATTCTTAAAGTCTCCTCATTACTCAGGAAAAGCACAGCACTATTTTTAGCATCAACCTCCCTCTGTTTTCTTAGGGATCTCTCCCTTTAAAATCCATTCCTGTCTTGCTGTGCAGAAGGAGATCACATTAACAATGAGGTTTTGTTACAAAGGCTAATTTTTTTCCCCCAAGAAATCCAAATTGCCAAACGTGTGAAGAACAGCAGACTCCTTTCCTTGGCTTGTTCTTCCTTCTGCATGTGATTGTGCTAAGTGATGCATGTGGGAGCTCTGCACTCCCCAGAAAGGAAGGATCAAACCCATCTGCTTCATACTGCCTGGTTGGGATGGGGAAGGCTGGGCAGTCTGTATAACTGACAACTCACTTTCCATTTCAAGCAGAACAGTATCATTTATCTCTATTTTTGCCTGATGCAATACCACCTAGCAAATGAAAAGCTGAGCTTTCACATCCTATTGAACTAAATTCTGTGTATTTCTTATCAATCCATTTCAGCAGCCAAGGTATCAACCATTGTTCAAATATTTCACTTGCATCAACCAGCTATTACAGGTTGTCAAAAGCATCTTGTTAAATGTTCCATTCAGGGCAGTGTCTTTGTGGAGGAGTATTTTAAGAGAACTTTATAAAATGCACTTTTTTTCATAATTATGCATCATACCTTGACAAAATTCCTTGGCACAGCATTATTTTCTAGGCAGCAGAAGGTGAAAGAGAGAGAAGATGAACACAGAACCCTGAGTGTTGCTGCCACGGGTGCCCCTCAGCAGTTGGGAGTGGAGGCTCATCGTGCCTCTCCTGGCTGAGGGTCAGACCAGTGTGACCATTACAGAGGGGAACTGCAACCATGTGCACATGGGGAGGAGCTCACCCACTCTGCTGCTGCCCTGCTTCAGGTGCCACACACCCAGGGGAGGTGTCTGCAGTGAAGCACTGTGCCTGGGTTATGATACTGGAAGGGATCTGACTGCTCTAATTTGTGCACTTGCATAAACCTGTTTGCTCAGGCTCACAGAGGAGAAGTCAATGTCACCCAGCCATGCAGAAGATAATCACCCTCTGCATAAACTGATGTCCAGACAAGTCAACAGCACTGAGCCCTCATTGCACATCTCCATAAAGGTCAAAACCAGAGCAAATATCTACAGAAGCCCCTTCCACTTCTGCCCTGAAGAACCTGCACACCCACCCCCCCATGTAACCACTCTGGCCCTGTAGAGTGTACAGATGGGAAATAAAGTGAAGGGGTCTGCACAAGTCTTGGGAGGAGAGGCTGAGGAGTATGGCATTGCACAGCCTGGAGACAAGGAGACTGAGGGGAGACCACCTCACTCTTTACACCTCCCTGGAGGGAGACTGGGCCAGGTGGGGTTGGTCTCTTCTCCTAAGTAACAACACAACAAGAGGAAACAGCCTCAGGTTGGGCCAGAGGAGGTTTAGGTTGGACCTGAGGAACAACTTCTTCCCCTCAAGGGCTGTCAGGGTCTGGGCCAGGCTGCCCAGGGCAGTGATGGAGTCCCCAGCCCTAGAGGGGCTTTAAAAAATGTGTATTTGTGGTGCTGAGGGACATGGTTGAGTGGTGGACGTGGTAGTGCTGGGTCAATGGTTGAACCTGATGATCTTAAAGGTCTTTTCCAACCTAAATCACTGAATGATTCTATAACACCCACTTTACTGAATATTAAAACAGTTTAGCTCATGGGTGGAGTCCAAAAGACAAAACATGTACAAAGCAGCAGAAAACAATCATGTCAGAGCCACTGTTAGGAACACAGAGTCCCTGCCCTCTGCTCAGCTCACCATCAGTTTGTAATCTTCTCCAGAAGAGCATGGACACAGCTGACACCCTATGGTCAGGCTACGGTGGGACAGGGAGTTCAGGCACTTGTTGATTCAGATCATCTGATAAAAACACTGCATCTTGTACCAGATTTCTAACTTTTATTAGTTGCAAGAGTTTCAGTGTTGACACAGGTGAGAACCTGCAGATATGTCCCTCTGATTTCTTGTGTCAACTGCTGTTGTCAGTGCAACACAGGTCTTTGCAATCCAACCCTGACCTCAGAGTAAACCACATCTGCTCTTGGAAGAGTTTCAACACTGACCTTGGGATCATGATGCATGGTCTTCAGCCCACAGTTCTGCTATTTTTATTATGAATGTACTATGCACATTGGCTGCATCATTGCATTAAAAGAGTTCTCTCTGCAGGGGTTACAGGAATCCATTATATTCCACTGGAGAACAAATACGCATCCTAGATGAAGTAGAAAGGTTTCCTTGTTCAGAAAAACACCACTTACAGCTTCAAAGAAAAAAACCACACAAGTGTAAGTGATTTGGAGAGCTGCTACCACTGCTATCACCCCCTTGGGAGGGCTGGATCCTGCACCAAGAAACACACAGTCCACAGATGCAATGAGTGACACAGAACAACAACCCCCCTCACGACAGCAGCATCCCGGTGGCGTCCACAGGAATGCTGCCGGGACAGGATGAGACGTGTGGAGCAACAGACAGGACATTTTGCATGGACTGCACGGGAGGAGAGTTACCTTGAGAGCATTTACCACTGAGTCAGACTGCTGAGAGGCTGAGCCATGTCCACTGACGTTGGCTGGCTCCTTTGCAGAGCAGTGACTCCCCTCCGCCCCTCCGGGCATCCTAACGGCATCCTTCGCAAAAAATTAACAACTATTTAATACAGAAAAGGGTGGGTACTAATTAAAACAGATGTCAAGTCGTTTTTTTTGTTCTTTTTAAAAAGGCTGAGAAGCACGTTTTACTCCAAAGTCCCCCTCTTTCTGTGCCACAGTAACCCAGCTCAGGTGCTACTGCTGAGTGTCACCCAAACATTCCAGTCCTTGGGGGTGTCTGTGTGGAAAAAGAGGGCATAAGTAAAATTTCTTGTGTATGTTGCCTCACAAAAGCACTGCAAGGTTCACAAGGTGATTTCAGCTCCAGAGGAAGGTTTAGAGAACATCTAGCAGTATCCCAGTAATTCTGGAGATTGCTCCTTCAACAACTCACATCTTTAACCATGGCTGCAAGGTTTGCAACACGAGCTCAGCCACCGTTGACCAGGGAAGGAGCTCTGAGCTGCCAGCTCACTCCTTCCCTGTCTCAGGCTGCCACAGTGCAAGGGCTTGTTCCCCTGCTTGCCTGTGAGATGTTGATTAATACCCAATAGTGGCCATCTTGGGGGGCTTTTTCCTGCCAGTGAAGACATGAAGGCTCAGTGACCTCAAATTTCATAGGATATAAAGCATCTCCTGGAGCTACTGCAGCATTGAGGCAACCTGAGTAAGCAGCCTGCTTCAGAGGACTGCTAAAAATACTCCTGCTGCATTCATGGACAGCAGTGAGAGCTGCAGCAACGGCTCTAAGAGATGCTTCCCGGGTAGGTGCTTTCAGCCTGACCTGCTCTTCACTGGCATTCTTCATGCAGAGTTTTAAGAGTTAAAAAAAAAAAAAAAAAAAAAAAAAGAAATATAAAGAAGAAAAACATTTCAAAGACTGAGAGATGAAAAGTTCCTTTCTTACGGAGTTACAGTGTAGGAAAAATAACGAAATAACAGCAGTAATTCCTACTAGAATGTGTGGAAATGCATTTCTGAAGGAAAAGTAATGACAGTGGAAAGAGCCTCTGGCCAGAGTCAGTGCCCCAATGCACACTGATTTGCCCTGCTGAGTGAGCAAGAAGCACATCACAGTCTTTTGGGGGGTGTCTATAATCTGAACAATAAGAAAGGTGAAGGTGGGTGCAGGAGAAAAAGGGCACAGAGAGATGACATGAGCCTGAACTTCACAAATCTGGTCTGCCTGAAAATGTTTAACTGAGAAGTACCCCAGACCAAAGCCAAGTTTTTATCCTGCAGATGACTTCATCAGGACAGGCCCAAGGTTCTGCACCCAGCAGACTCAATCTTAGCAATGGTCTGCAGGACTGAAACTCCATCAAATATCCCTGAAAGCAATAGAAAGGAAGAATGCTGCACATGCTAAGCCCACAGAAAAGGTACCTTGGGTCTGATTATGAAACCCTCTCTAGTATATAACCTTATCTTCCACTTTCACCCTCCTGCCCAGCAGGGGATGCAGCAGAAGCTGCAGCTGTGGATGCTAAGGGGTCTCACAATGAGGTGGACAAGACCAGCACACAGTTGGGGCACCACACAGCATCTTGTCCTACAATTTTCTGCAACAACAACTATTATAAATTTGCTGTAATGTATGGAGGGAGGTTTAAGATTTCTTTTTCTTTGGGAAAGATTTATAGATCTGTAGTGACTGGGAAGACTTAATGCTATACTTTGGGAAGGGAAATGAAAGAGGAAGGAAATAGGTCAATAAAGCAGACCAGAACAATTCTAGTTCAGGATAACAGGATATCAGGGGTTGGAAGGGACCATGGAGATCTTTGAGACCAACCCACTTGCCAAAGCAGGACCATATGCTATAATCTATCACAGGTCACACAGGAATGCATCCAGGCACGTCTTAAAATCTCCAGAGATGGAGACTCCACAGCCTCTCTGGAGAGCCCATTCCAGTGCTCTGTGACCCTTACAGTAAAGAAGTTCTCCTCCTGTCATAGGGTACAAGTGAGAAGAGGCTGCCCCTCCTCCTCCTGACACTCAGTCTTCATATATTTATAAACATTTATCAAATTCTCTCTCAGTCTTCTCCAGACTAAAGAGCCCCAGGTCTCTCAGCCTTTCCCCATAAGACATGTTCTACCCTGAAGCCCCATCCTCCAGCACAGGGAAGCCACCCCACAGAAGCAGTATAGCTTCTGATTTCTTTGGAGGAGGTTGATTCCAGCAGATGATGGGGATGGGACCAGGCTGAACACAAGTCTCCTGTTCCTCAGCACGTCCCATGAGCCTGAAGACACTGAGTGCATTATGAGATTCTGGAGCAGTGAACAGAACAAGAGGAAAAGGCTCTTTGCCAAAGCAGCTCTGTCGGGTGACAAGGTGTCTTTGGAGTCTAGAGAAGAGTGGTTTTTTCACACATTTCATCATCACAGCTGCTGCTGGCCAACGGGGAGCATGGCAACGTTTAACCTTCCACCAAAGCTTAACCTGAGTTTCCTTGCACTGAGTCCCTTCTCTGCCACTGCCCAATCCAGATTACAACTGAACTTGAGGACAGGAGGAGAAATCCTACTCCCTTCTCTTAATCCACACACAGTGCTTGTATTCAGCCACTCAAAGTATGCATCCCATGTGCCCACCTGTTTTGAACAGATCTCTTCATTTATTCTCCAGTAACTAAGTTGTGGAAGTGGAAGCACATCAGGCAGAATGGATGAAATTGGGACTCCATAGTGCTGAAATCAGCATTAACTTTAAACGAGTAATTCTAAATAAACAGTGCTGCACAACATCAACATGTGAGAAATTATTTACTTTTTTGCTCAGCCTACACTGTCAACCTCCCCTACTGCCCCTGCCCAGCCCTTATGCCCAGACAGCAGCATGGTTTGCACCTTCCCTCCTCTGAGTCTGATGTTTAGTCTCTGTGGATTATACTGCTGCAGAAAGCTCATTGTCTGAAGGAGGTAAACCCCACATAACAACCTGCATGCAGTTTGCCACAAAGATAAGAGACTGCAATCACTAAAGATGGAGATCCATTCTCTGTTGAAAGCAAATCTACAGAATATCTAATGCAAGCACATGAGTAGTGAGCAGAAAGCACAGGAAATCTGACTCAACCTGTAATATCACATAACAAAAAATGAGATAAATGGAAATTCTAATTTGGCATCTCCCTCACACTGACTGCCAAATGTTAAGGATATTAACATTCTGCCATTCTGGATATTAATATTCTGCCATTCTCCCATAGCACCAGAGACAAGCTCTGTCCCATATCCTGGTCACAGTCACAGCAAAGACCCCTGTGTTGCACAAGGTATTCTTTGATGGAGAGAATTAATCATGAGCCAATAGACACCATCATTTTTTCAGCCCATGGTGTTGATGAGGACAGTCCTGAATGAAAGCCACTGTAGTGCAAAGCAGGCTGCACAGCTCAAGTTCATCACAGCAGCTTCTCTGCCAGCCCCTCTGGAGGGAACACGCTGCTCACAATCTCCCTGTGGCACACCAGGACAGCTAGGGAGGGAAAAACATTGTCTGACTGCCCCAGGGACACCTTCAGTCACCTCAACAAATCTTTCAAGAGTAGTGATTTTCCTGTCTGCTGGGTGCTGCTCTGGTCACTTGCCATCGGAGACCAACCTTGGCAAACACACCTCATTCTCCAGCAGCTTTTTATCCCAGAGGCAAGTGGTTTTCTGGAAAGTACATCCTTGCTGATGGGTAACTGCTGTGCTACTTCAATCACTACCTGATTCTCAAAGCTGTTTTCTGATTTTCCCAGTCCTCAACTTCCCCACTGGCTCAAAAAAACCACAGGCTCCGTTTGTCAACTTGCTTCAAACAGGCAGAAGAAAGCAAAACCAAAAAGCAATAAACTTCAGTAATGTTGCACTTCTGGATTAATAACACATTACATGAAACAGCAACATTTTTAAGGAACATCCCTGTCAATTAAAATACAAGGTTTTAAAATGCTGTAGTTATTCACCATAACTTCTCAAAGACCTCAACAAAATCTCTACTTCTGCATATTGCTGTCCAAATCCACACTCAAATTTCTGAGCAGCCAAAACTGGCTGCACACCCTCAGAAACAACCATTTTTAGCAGGCCCTCTTTTGCTAATGAACCTGTAAAGGGAAAAAGGCCCTGGGCTGTAGCACCCTAAATCCTGGAGACCTTTCCTAGCTTACCAGAATTTAAACCATGGAAGATTTGGTGGACTCTACGAGAAAAAATTAGTACAAAGCAACTTTCAAAAATTACTTGGGAAAAAATAAGCAAAACACAACAAACAAAAACTGTCACTCTCCAAACTGGAATCTTTTTGTACACCAGGTTTTGCTTGAATCTCTATCTTGGTGTCATCAAGCCCATCAGCTCTTGCCATCCAGCCTGCCCATGCCCACCACGATGGAATTGCTATGTCTAGGACACCCAGAGACAAAGCTTCTGCTCAGAACCTCAGCTGTTGTAATCTGAAGTCCATTAATGACCTATTAATTTAAACTGAGGATGAAGGCATATGAAAGAACTGGGTGATGGATGCTGTTGATTTACTTTCAGCAAATATTTGATTAAATGATTAGGTGACATGGGTTTGTTCAATGGTTTTTAATGACATGTTGACTGAAGGATTCCCTCCCTATTCTTCTGCACACTGTGGAAGGGGAAGACACAAACAGTACTGGACTATGAATGACACAGAACTTACAGAAACAATGCTAACCAAACAGTTCCTATCTTCTAATCAGATTTGTAACTAAAACCTTGTTGTGCAGAGGGAAAATAAACACATATCTCAGCAAAAAGGTTTTTGAGAGATTTAGAAATGCATTGAAATAAGATGTGATAATCCAATGGAAGGGGGAAGAAAAAGAGCAATGGCAAGTGTTAGCTTATAAATAAACTACTGTGTGCCTAAGGGTCACGCTTGCCATTTCACACTTATACCAGGACTGGAAAAGGCTAGCAAGGATGCAAAGCCCACAGAAAGTCCCTGAAGCAACAGTGGAATTGAAAGTGAAACAACAAAAACAGATGGAAAAGGACCAAAAGACTTGTAAAGAAAAAGATGAGGAAATGGAGTCAGAAAAGCCCACGTGAGAGGGAGCAGAAGGGCTGTGGCTCAGCCTTGCACCACACCTGCCCCAAGGTGTGCTCCACACTGTAGAAGCTGGGAGATCACACATCCAGCCCCTGGCCCCACTGAGCCCTGCAGTCTGTTGGCTCACAAAGCAGCATCCTGGCAGTACTGCCTTTCCCCTTCATTCAAAAGTAAGCCTAGATTACAAGGACAAAGAGTTAGAGGGAGGGAAATGTCTGATAATTTTCATCTCTGCCTCTTGCTCCATTCTCCCATGAAACAAATAAAACCTGAAGCAATTTAAATTGGTTGCTTGCCAAGAATATCTTCTGCAAATGCATTCACTGACATTGTAGGACAGATGTCCACATTTCCATTAACAGTTCAGCTGAGCTTATCAACCCTAAAATATTACCCCTACAAAAACTCAGGGCTCTTGTCAGTGAACTGACATGTGGGTGCCAGATCCTGCTCTGGGCTCCCCCAGCAGCAGGCACAGTGAGTGGGTACACAGCACACCAAGCCTCGGAGGACAGGGCTGTTTTCAGTTAGCTGAAGGTACTGGCTGACAGAACAGAACTGCCACAGCCCACGAAGCTGTTACTGGGATGTGAATCCCACTGTTTGGCCCCTGTGTATTTTCTCAATTACTGCTGAGTATCTTCATTGCAATACACACAGAAACCATGGCTGGCTTGAGTGCTGGCCACCCCACCATGGTCAGGTTTCTTAATGGTAGCAACAGAACTCAAGCCACAGGGATGCTGCAGCTGCAGGGCTTTTCGAGGCAGCAGAAGGCACTGCCAAAGCCCACATGCTGCAGAGAGCCTTCCTGCCCCAGCCCCTCAGGGGAGCTACTCTAAGCCTGAAATCCAGCCAGCAAACCCCTCAGCCTTTCTGCAGTGCTGTCACACACCCGTAGCTATGCAAGCTTCAAGAAGTGCCAGCACAAGCTGCACACCCCTCATCTCGGGCTCAGTGAGCAGGGCTTGGCATTCTCAACAGAAGACCCAGCTGCCTGCTGTAAATCTTGGAAAGTCTCTGCTTTCTTGCACAAGAATCCTACTGGTGGCCAGAAACTGAAAGGGTCTGGATCCTATCTTGATACATGCTGAGAGAAGGGAAAAAAAAGAACAACAGGCAAAACAAAAACACCCAAACAAAGGCAACAAATACACGCAGCAGCTAATCACATTTCTCACTAAGACAGCCAGCCTACAACCTACCTAAGGCTTCCCATAACTCTTTAAAACCACTACTAGAACCACTGTGCAGCACAGAAAATGACATTAACAGGCTGAAGTGAATCTGCACATTTTTGTATCTTTTCTGTTACCCGATCAAACTAAAATATTGACTGAGTGGTGGCACTGTATTTCCCCTGACAAAGCAGCCCTTCAGTACAGCAGAGTGAACTAAAACTCAGATTCCATTTTAACAATGAGGGCAGCACTTAAAACCATTTTTCTGGAAATGTTCTTGCCACTAAATATTAATAGAACCTTTGCAGTAGAGGTCCATGGGGTTTTGAAAAGAAAACTTAGTCTGTATGGAGGGAGACAAGCAAAGCAAAACCAACTAAAAAAGAACCATGCCTAAGTGACAGGTGAAAGTTGAGATTTATCTGAAGAGGGTGTCAACAAACGTGCCAGTGCACTTTCATAAGAGACACCTAAGCAGAAAAGGGGGGAAATAAAGGATATTGAAAGTGGAGAGGAAAAAGAGTGCAGCAGGAGATTAAAAAAAAGCTTCAGAAAGCAAAGCAAGGACTCTTCATTAGAGACCTAGCAGAGGCCTCACACTCTTGAGTGCACATTGTCACCTGGCTTGTAGTACGTGGATCCCTGCACCTCCAAAGCCCCCCTGTGCTCCAGTACACTGTCAGAGGTGCTCTGGAAAAAGCAAAGAGCACTCTCATGTCAAAGCAGCAGAGAGATTTTAAGGCACAACACTGTAACCGAGTTAAGTGCCTTGCCAAAAACCTCCATCAGTTGTGGAGCTCATCGTGAAGTTTCAGCTGATTTGTCAAAAGCACTCACTTTGGCTTAATGCCCAACAAACTCCCATTCCTCTCATGAAATGGAATCAAACCAGTTCCAGGGCTTATGCAATTCCACCCTTCACCCTTGTCTGTGGGATGGGGCCTGATGGCTGCTGAGAGCATGTTTGAGGTGTTACTCATAGGACCAGCAAACCCCCAGAGGAGCCTGTGCAAATGCAATGCTGAAGCAGTTGAATGCAAAGTCGGGATAAATCTGGCGCCTGCATTTCCTTCCTCTCCCCAGAGCAATGCCTTGCTTCAGGAGAGGGGAGGAAAATATGCCAGGAAACTTGAACCCCTGTCACTCGCTATTTCTTACAATCATGTATGCAGAGTATTTTTCAGAACTCTACTACAGATCCTTGTGCCAAAACAACCAAACGTAAGACAAACCCTAACCTGTGCATCCAAAACAAAAAACTAGTTTCCAGGCTCTCTCACTTAGTCCTCACCCTTCAGCATATTTTGTACAATTACTTCTGCAATAGCCACAGGCTTAGGTGCTATTTCCATTCTGGTTTTGCCACCCCATCTAAGTCAACATCCACAGTGTGGGTATTCCTAGCAAGATCTGGCAATGCATTTCATGGGTCTCCACCTAAGTGCATCAAACCCCAGACAATTAAACCATATGGCCTCTTCTAAAGCATCTGCCCACAGGGAATGTTCTGCACAGTTTTATCTCCCCGTGTTCCAGATCCAAGACAAAACACAACAGTATTTTTCAGGCAGGTTTGTTAACATTAGCTCTAGACACTGCTCTTGATAAGAAAACAATTCTCTTTATCAGTGAAGATTAACCTTTGTCTTTCCTAATGAAGACTGTACACGTGTTAATGGACAGACATTTAACCACTGCTGCAGTTTTCCTTTTCCAGATTGAAAGTTAAAAGTTCAGAGAAGTTACATAAATTGCTCAAGGTCACCTAGAAAGTAAAGAGCTAAACAAAAGATAGAGAGGCCCTTCCAACTGTCATGGGTGAGGGAAAAAAAACCCACCACACTTTACTTAAAACCTGCCTTAAGAAAGGAAATTGTTAACCTGGGGCTGAAGTCTTTCAGCTAATCTTGGTTTATACAAAGAATAAGTAAGAGCCAGTGAATTTTTCTCCCTACTACATTTCACTATTACCTGGGATTTTACATTCAAATAAAAGTACTATGGTCAGCTAAAAAAACACTTCAGACTGTCTTCAGTCTTCATTTAAACTAGTGTTTGATTTAAATAAAATGCAATTCTCTTTTATTCCAGTGGATAACTTCATTTGGAGACTGTATGGATATTGCTAAAGATTACTTAATGAAATAAAACAGAAACACGTGCTGGCATGTATGTGTACACACAAAAAATTACAAATGTCTTCAACTCATTCTTAATGAAATTTAAATTTTTCATTCTTAAAAACATACTAGGAAAACCTTTCATTTCATATTTGATTGTTTTATTCAATTTCATTCTTGCATTTATGCATCTAAGATATTTCTCAAAATATTAATATAAGCCAAATATAATTACTTAAAACATAGCAGAACATAAAATATTTTGGTTAACTATAAAAAGTACTTGGTGTTTTAGTAACAAGAAGCTGTTGGAATAAAACCAGAATGTATGGGTCAGTTCACTGTGATTTTCAACCCTTTTACTTTATTAAGTAGTGGCTTCCAGTGAATTTTTCTTAGCAAGGTATCAACACCTGCAAAGGAGAAAACGAAAGCATTATCTTAGTCTTAAATAAACCCCCCACTCAATCATGAGCAAGATGAGCAAACAGATGTGAGTGCCTTCCATTAGCCAGTGATCAGCCTGAGCAGTCCAGTGCAGCAATGGCAAATGACAGTAGTGGTTTTGTCTCAAGCACAAAGACTCAAGCGTTGCTGTCTAACTGCTGGCTACTGTTCCCACCAAGAGAAGTCACCCACCTGGGGCAGCATGCGATTTTCCTCCTCCAGCTGTCTTACTCTTGCCTCCAGCTGCCTAACATAGGACAAGGTTGATTCTAAAAATCAAAAAGAAGAAAAGAACTCGTATTATCCATAGAGATCTGCTTGAGTTTGCTGGCGCCAGAGCCCATACCACGTTCTGCCTTCTTCTCACAGCAGACTGCCTCTCTCAAAGGTCCATCCCAGCTCTGTTCCTCTCAGGGGCAGTGCAAATAATGTGAATACTGAAATTAATTCCTCAGTGCTTTCCCCTGTAAACTGTGCACCTTAAGGTGGTACCTTCCCAGATGCAAGGTATCTTACAGAAAGGCAACACAGACTTGAGCTCTTCGACTGATCCTGAGCTCTGGGAGCTTGTGCTGTATTTTGGAAATACTGCAGGAGACTGATGCATTGCTCCACCAAGACACCACTGAAAAGCCCAGAAGGAGAAGATAATCTGCAGGAAAACACCATTGAGAGGTCCCTCCACACAGGCCAGTGGAGACCTGGTGGCACACAGGCAGCCTCCCCCCACAAGCCTGCAAGGAATCCAGCAGCCTGACAGCCTCAGCTTCTTCTAGGGACATGTTGTCACAGCTAGGGCCCGTGCTAGAAACCAGATGTGTGTCCTCAGGGCCCTGGGAGGGTTTGAAGGCTGGTTGATAGCACAACAGCTTGGGGCAGAACATTGCTCACTGCTCATCTGCCTCACTCCTCGCACGCCAGGACAGCGCCGCATTAGGACTTGCTCTCACAGAGCTGCTTTGCTACAGGGGCTTGGTTGAAAGCAAAACCTGCTCCTCTATTCACAAGTAACTTCACTGACCTTCCCAAGATCATCTAATTGATTGTGGAGAATATGAGTTACTCCTAGACTGATCTGTTCCCAAGAACTTTAGGTAAGAGCAGATCCATGGCTGCCTCCTAAAAGCCTGTGAGAGCTTCATCATCACACATTTCTTGGGTGACACAGAACTTCTGCTGTTCCAGCCTGGTATCTAGTAGAAGTACATGCCTGAGAAGGCAGCATGACTGTAAGAGGAAAGATACCTTCTTAGTGCAGAAGCACTGATGTGACTCTCACACCTCCTTGTATGTAGGCTGAAGTCCACCATTTATTCACTTCTGACTCAATGATCTTCTCAACTTTCTCTGAGATTCAAATTCCAGTAACATCTTTGTACTCATACTACCACATGACCAGTAAAATTATCCTTCTGATGATTAATAACATGGAATCCATGGGGCAGGACTGGCAGTTAATACAACCCCTCAAAGCTGCATTGCCAATAGAACTGCTCAGTGGTCTAAACTGACAGATGAATTTGAGCACCAGTGTCCTCAGATACCAAATCACCATGCCAGCCTGCCCTTAAAACAAAGGTGATGGGAAATGAGGTGTCACTTACTGCTC
Organism: Corythornis vintsioides; assembly: GCA_025447755.1. Lineage (NCBI taxonomy): Eukaryota > Metazoa > Chordata > Aves > Coraciiformes > Alcedinidae > Corythornis > Corythornis vintsioides. The sequence goes on from JAOEGS010015234.1 coordinate 20,033, forward strand.
TTGCAAGACTGAAACAGGCTAAAATATACACGCAGAGAGTGCATGGGAATTTTCACTACATGTAATGAATGAAGGCAGCACACAGTAATCTGTCAAGAATGATTAATACACAGCAAGGCACTGGATTAAAAATAGCATTATAGAATAAAAGAGAAAGAGGTAATGTGAGGTTCTGTGCGCTCTGCCATGTAAGGATTTTCATAGCTAGTGATGGGTGCATCTCTGGAGAGTCACTAAGCCTAGCTCAGATGAGCACTTAAAAGATGAACAGCTTATTCAATTGACTATGTACCACAGGGTCCCTCCCATCAAATCAGCCTCCTTGCCAGCAGCAGCACTTTTGGGAGGAGCTGCAGCAGCTCCCTCACCTTTATGGCTACTAGTGTAGGCAACAGCTCCCTGCACATCTTGCCTCTTCTCTCTGTTGCTTTCTACACGTGGTTTCTCTGCAGTCTTCTTCCCAGAGGGACTGCAGGAGATGCTCCCTTTGGCACCAGCCACCTCTGAAGCCACTGGTTATGAGTCCACACCTATGCTAGTTTGGCCTTGGACTTCATGCTCCAGTCCCACCACCCAGCTTTGCTCACCAGCCCACTTTTGCAAGCTCCCTTCTGTTCAGCTCTGGGTCTTTTGGAATGCTGTGGTTTACCACTTATTAGCTCCCCATAGGATGCATACCTCTTGGCAAAGTTTGCCTCTGTTTTATTTCTTCATTTGTATGTTGGGAGTCCAGACCCAAGATCTCTACTGCTTTAAATCACAAAACTCTGCTGTCAGTTCATAACTTTCTAATGCCAGTTCATACCAGCTGAGGATTTGAGCTGAGAACTCGGCACCTGGTAACCCTTCTAAAGTGTGAAATAGTTATTTAAATCTCCTTTTGTAATCTCATTAGAATGGAAAATTAGGTCACCTACCAAAGGATGGATCTAGCAAATCCTTATTTATGTGAGTCTTCTTGACACACAGACTAGATGCATATATATTTCAGTATCTGTTAATATATTTATGCTGTGATGCTATAAGCTTAGAGGAAAAAAAAAATGTGTAGAAAAGCCAGTCAAGGACATAAAAGAGACAGAGGAATTGAAAATATAAAGACACTGACATCAAACTTAAAAAAAACCAACCAAACAGACAAACCCACAAAAAAAACCAAACAAAACTAAGACAAACAAAACGAGACCAAATTTTAAAATAATATCCAGAAAAAAGTTACCTGATACCACTCCCATTGTCATGGCAGGCAAATTTGCACAGGACAATTAAGCAATTTAAAATGGAAGTAGAATGAACTGATAATAATAATAATACTTCAGCTTCAGTATCTGAGCTGAAAACAAATGTCTCCCAAAGGGAAAGCAAGACAGAATCTCAGCATCACTTCCATAACATTACTGTTGTCTTATAATTTACATTTAAGATGCTAAAATGTGTCAGGCACCCACTCCCCTGAAACATAACCTGTGCAAACATGATGATCCCTAACTGATGTCATTAGTCATAAAAGCTTTTTGTGTTTTATCCTTCCCCAAACAGCTTTATCTCTCATTGCTCATTTTCCCAGAGCTGCAGGTACACAGAAAATCCCTCCCTTATTTGCAAAATATTTAACTTGAGCTGCAGGCCACTTACACGTAAACTTCCCAACACAGATCCACTGAGCTTCCTCTGCTGAGAGCACAAGAGAAAAGCAGCATCAGTGTCAACACCATCAAAGCTCAACTGCTGTGTTCTGGGTAATAACTCACAAACTGTTACCTGTGTTGAGATCAAACACATACTCAAACAGAAACAATTAATTTGTGCTCACATCTAAACAAGAGCTGACCACAGAGACATGACACTGCAGTAGCCAAACTATTACTTTGCCCACCTGTGGGCTCCTTGGTTACACTCTATTTCTGCTCCTTCCCATCTGAGTTCACCAGGCACTTCTACAAGAACAACAATTTTGAGCCACTCCCATTCTCAGGAATGGATTCCTACCAATTGAGCTCCCCATGTTCTGAGCAATATTGAAAATGTGATCACCACGGGGGCTGAACCCCCATCAGGGCTGAAAATAAAACTCTTTTCCAGGCTATGAGAGAGACAGTATCTTGCTTCTGGGGAAATTCAGTGCAAATCCACCCTTTCCCCACAGTTGTCACTCTAACATGTTATTAAGGAACATCAATATTTACATAGCTGATGTCTTTTTCTTTTGACATATACAAACCTGAAGCTACTTAGTATTTTAGGGTTATGTCAAACTATATCAGATAGTCACACTGCTGCCAAGAGCATCTTTGTGCCTTGGCTCTACCCACTTTTGTGCTGTTGTGCTTTATCTCAGTCTACCAAATAATTAATAATGTTCTTTAAGTTGTATCATCCTCTGCAATTTGAGGACATTACATTCTGGTACTTCCCTTATGCTTCTGGGTTTAGTTTTTTTTACACACTGGAATGTTAACACTTGCAGGCTTGCTGGAGAACTTTCTGAAGACTGAGGTCCTTCTACCCTCAAAGCAAACAAATCAGAGCCCCACAGAAAGCAAAAACTCAAAGGTTCACCCTACACTTGTATTCATTCAAATGAGCTTGAGTCACGAGTACAGTATGTGTGATGTGGAAGGAATTTTATCTGATGACCAGAGGAGTATTTGAGGTACTCAAAGAGTAGGAGATGCAACACTTCTAGTACTGATGCACACTCAGAGTAATGAGCAAGAGGTGTATTCACTCAATTACTAAAATTCCATTTTCCTGCATTTTTAAGAAAACACAGATTCTAAATTACAGTAGCTACTCAGAGCTCCTTTTGACTAACTTTAGAGGACAAACCTATTAATGCAAAAAGTGCTACTGGCTTCGTGGAAGTAAAAAAAAACAAACCCAAAACAAAACAAAACAAGGTAGAGAATCTTTTAACCTTGGAGAAAAGTGGTAATAAAGTGGGTGAGCAAAGAAGATATCCCAGAGCAGTAGAGAAAACTCCTCCAAGCTGAAAATATTTGAGAGGCTGGAAGTATTAAAAGAATAATAATACTGTTTGCCTTGGTCTCTAGCCATTAACTTCTGGGCAGCATGAAGAGAAAATGCTATGCAGGACAGAAGGCTGCCCTGAAGCAGCAGCAGCTGGTCTTTCCATCCTCATGGCCAGAAAAAAAAAAGAGAAAAAAATACTTTCATGACAATTCAAAACCTCACCTTGGTTTTGTTAATGTCAACATTTCCTCCTTCCACTGGCTCAGCTCTATTTGGAATTCACATTCCTAAGGAAGGTCACCAGAACCTGGAGAGCTATCACATCCCAATATGCATATTTGAAACACTTATGCTATAAATGAGGGAAATTTACCTCACTGAAGAATTTAGCACCTTATGTGCAGAGATGCTTTGATGTATAGTAATGAGGGCTTGGTTAAGGTATATTCAACTTCAAAAGGGAAAATGATTTGTTCCTCTGCTCTCCCTGCACTGTCTTGGAAGGAATAGAATAACTACAGATCAAATTGGATTTTGGTCATTCAAATCCACACCCAGCACCCCACAATGAAAAAGAAGTATCTTTCAATAAATGGAAGATGAAAAACAAGGCAGTGCAAGGGCTACTTTAAACCCTCCTTTAATTACCTGACAGCTCCATATGTTTATGAAAGGGTTTCTGTGCTAACTGGGGAGCAGATTCAACGACAGGCAAAGTAGCTCCCTGTCCTATAATTCCTAGTTATCTGATTTAATTACCTCAATATTAATATTCATGGCTAAACCATGTCATTACTGCAATCCATTGCCTTTCAGCTACCTTGTTTGAATATAAGGAAAAAAACCAAAGCAACAAACATCGTGCTGCATTTACACCACCACACATTTACACCACCTGCATCTCTGACTTGGTGAAGCTGCCCAGTGTTTACTCTGGCAGCCTCCAGCCTTGCAGCAGCAGGATTGCATGACCTCTAAAGGTCACTTCTAGCCCAGTCTTTTATGATTTTCAGTTGTGCATCTTATGTAACGTTCCCGTTGAGGAAGCACTGGAAGTTCTTATTAAAGAGCAGTTGAATCCCCCTGTAGTGCAGCCACATTTGGCTTAGTGCTGTTGTGTAGACAAAGATGTTGGCCTAAGGTAAAATTTGATTAAGTTCACTGAAAGTCGTGGAGCCATTTCCCACTAAGGCTCCTCTTCTCAGGAGGGCTGGGGCCAGCAAACACCACAGCGTTAGCACTAGGACAGGGTCTGCACTGCTCACTGCTATTGGCTGGAGTTTCCACACCCCAAGCTGAGATTTCTTGTGATTATGGATCCAGCACTTCTTGACTTCTCCCTGTAATTAAAACCATAATTAACTAAGCTTAGCTGCTTCACTATTTCAAAACTGAATCCTAGCACAGGGAAGAGCTCACAAATGCCAATTCAAACATCCAGGATGCAACGTTATCCTGTCACTTAGTTCTCTCAGGCAACATATGTTATGTTTCCCCTTTTCAGCACACATCACACACGGGCTAATTACTTTATAATCAGATGGTTTTTACACAGATTTCACATAAAAATAGCAGTTTCTCAGTTGCACAGATCCATTTCTTATAAGGAAAAATATCTCTCCTTGTCACGAGGCAGCCCTAACCCTGCCTTTAATGATTCACCACTGCTCTCAGATTCAGACTGCCAGCATTTAGCATTTGTCTGGGTTGCTCTGACACTGTGGATTATGCAGCTGTAGAGAACACCTCTGGGCTGACCAAGCTGCTACACACATTTCTCTGTGGTGAGGCACAGGCATTGCTCTGCTGATGCATCATGTGGGGATTTCACCCTTGCTGAGGTTACCCAAGGAATGCCCAAGGTCACCCAAATGCTGCTTGTGACACAAGCTGATAAAAATACAGGGTTGGCTTCCACTTAAGAACTTCAAGAACTTTACTGATTTAGGTTGACACATGTTGGAGGTTTTGTTGCATTTAGCTTTAGGCTGCCATAAAATCTCCAGTTGAATTCATCTACCACAAAACAAAACCAAACCAACCAAACAGCTTAAAAAACTCAAGAGAGAGAAAAAAAAAGATTCAGCTACATGAGTGCCTAACCTAAATGGTATCAGATGAGGAAAGCTTTAGCTTCTACTCCTCCACAGATATCCATAACACCCGTGCCAAAAGCTGGATAACACTGTCACATGGGGCTGCTGTAACACTAACCTTGCTTTGTCTGGGTTTTGGTGTGAGAGGTGACAATGGCAAAGCTTTTCTTGCTGGGCTGCTTGATACCCTATTAGCTCCACTTCAGCCTGTGCTAAATGCATTTGCCACGTTATCAGAGAAAACTGAGAAAATCAAACCCATTACACTACTGCTAAACCCTTCCCTGCTGGCTGTTAGCTTGGTCTGTGATCGAGTTGGTGTGGTTTACAACAGGTAAATCCTTATTGGCTCCACTTCCATCACTGCTTGGGTTTGTCCCTATGCCACTGCACTCTCATTTGCTCATTAGGAGTGTCCCCCCAACTGCAGGCACGTCTGTGGAAGCTCAGCTGAAGGAGGGGAGGGATGCTCAGTAAGCTCCTGCTCAAAATCAGATGGAAGACTGCAAGCAGCAAGCCCAGGAAGAGCTTTGCTTAGGGAAGGCACTGGCTTGGAGAGACAGGTAAGGGATGGTTTCTCTACTGGTACATAGAAATAAACCTACAAAAGGACATTTCAACCTCATACCAGTGCCTCCTGATCGTGGCAATTTACATCTGCTGGAAATGCCCTGGGTCCCCTGCAGACACACAGCCAATATGAAACTGTGCACCCACACAGCCACCTCTGGCTTCTCCCTGCTCTGCTCTGCCTGTGGTAAATGACCATTTCCAGTACAACAAAATGAAAACCACTAGAAAATAAAATATAAAGCTTCACAGCAACAGCAATATTAGTGCAAAAAGCAGAGGACCAGTGGGTGAAACTGTTTGAGGTATCAAATACATGCACTGAGGTGTCTCATCACCCCCCCGCCCAACTCCCCATAGGTGCTCAGTCACCTTTTTTATCACACAAAATTCTATTTCACAGGCTCTAATCATCAGATGTTGAAGAAACCTTGTGCAAAAAAAAGTCCATCTGGTTGAGAATTTTACTATTGGACCAGGAAACTCTAGGTAAAAATTATATTGGCTTCCACTTTGAAGACTGCAGTGTAGGCCAAAAAGGAAAACTCCAGGATTCAAATCAGACCCCTGAATCATTTTTATGCTCATCTATCATCTCATCAGGGGGCAGTTATCCAACTTGTAAACTCCCTTTTCACGGGTTACTATTTGTGTGACCCAAAACCACAGTCAAATATGTTCCTGAGAGAGCAGCAGTAAGAAGATTTCACATTACAGAAGCCACAGCACAACAGCACACACACTTTTTCTTGCTACAGCTAAAAAAATAAATGCCAAACCTCAATACAGAGCTCAGTAGACATGTGAGTACGTGAAGGAACAACCAATCCACAGTCATCCTCCTTGGGAGGACATCTCCTTGTGCAAATGAAATCAGCAATTCACATTCTGGGTTTGTGGGACAAGTTTGGATGGAGAGGCAAAGGCTGGGAAGGATCCTATAGCTGTGTCTGCCATGAAATGCACTGCACAGCCCAGACTGCAACTGTATGGCAGCAGACTGCATCCCACTGTCCACAGGCTGCACGTTGTGTTGGGGAGTCCTTTTCTGACCCCTTTACATCTCCCCCTGACTGGAGAGGTCTCCAGTGAGGTTGTCTCACCTGGGAGAACCTGGACAGCCATTTGATCAAAGCTTCAAGAGATGTCTGGGCAGGAGGCAGTGCCACCAAAGCAAAAGGGGCAGTAAGATCACTCTGTTTCTAGCTCCCTGTCTCACTCAGCTTCCTGCAACGGAAGCATCCTGCAGCCAAGTGCTCAGCACCCCCCATGTGCAGAGCAGTGCCAGTACTCCCAGTCTCCAGGGGAAAAGATCACCTAATAATAACCCCAGAAAGTAGCAGGATTTAATTCAGCTCTTACTCATGAGACTCTCCTGCCTCAGGGGTAGGGGAGAGGGTCAGGAGTCTCCCACATTCACTCTTAAACTCCCATCTCGGCTGCATTGCAAGCTCTGCCAACAGACAGCTTCACATTGGAGTAATGAGTCACACCCTCTGATGAGCACCAAATCTCCCAGTGAATTTCAGAGCTGTCTGTGCACATAAGCCTCCCCACAGCTACACGTGCCTGCCTCGTGCACAGGGCGTGCCAGGCTGCGTGCCCCAGGAAGGCATCGCCTTGCTGAGAGGAAAGAGAGGGCAAAGGAGGACACCCAGGTCTCCTGCCTCTGGAGCCAAAAGAATCAAAACATCCAGCATCTCCACGTGGCTACAGAGACCCTCTGGCCCAGGGCAGGCTGCCTGTGTGGGCCAGATACCAGTCCCAGCATCCTGTCCCTGCAACAACGAGGGCATCTCCTCCCAATGGCAGCACAAGGCACCAAGTACAGCAGGCTGCCACAAGAATGCTCTGCCCACCCAAAAATAAAGTGAATGTCCTCCCCAAAACCCCCAGTATCCTATTACAGGAGGGATATTTACTGGGAAGCACAGTAGGGAAGAAAGCTACAAAACCAGCAGATGTCCAAGGGAGAGGGAAGGTAGATTTAGACAGCTATCCATCCCTAT
>JAOEGS010015234.1:30627-41218 GCA_025447755.1 Corythornis vintsioides
GAAGAACCTCCCTTGACCTGCTGGCCACACTTCTCCTAATGCATCCCAGGATGCCATTGGCCTTCTTGGCCACAAGGACACATTGTGTTAAGACCAACCCCAGGAATCAGGACTGCACGTGTTTGTGTGCACACATGCAGGTGACCTGAGTCTTTCCATTCACTACCTGCCCTGGAGTTACTAGGATTTAATTCTGGCCACATTCTGAAGGCACCTTTTATCAGATTACAAGGACCAAAAGAAATTGCTCTGCAAATTTTGCCTGTCACAAAAAGACAGCTGAGCCATTTTGGATCCTTGGCTGAGCATTCCCTGAGCAGGAGATACAGCACAGTCACAGTTACCACATCTAGCTGATAAATACCAATACTGAAGTATAATAATGTTGTGAAATATAATAAATTATAGAAAAATAAAAAATACTGACATTTTACTCTCCCAGCAGCTGCAAACTACGAATGTATCTCCCATGACTTTCTAGAATGAAGACAAAGAGGCATAATTATTCCCAGAGTTCTGGGCAATAAAAGACAGACGTGACTGTAACTACAAGCTGAAGGAAAACTACAAGTTAGACAGTTTGGGTGGAATTACAAACCAGATTATATTACATACATGTGACCACTGCAAGTCATGTTAAAAAGGCAGCAAAACCAGACTACCTACTATTTTTTTACCCAAGGATGAGCTCAGATAATATAGTGCTGAGGGCAAGAAAGGTAGAGTAGGTGTATAAATGAGCTGTCAGGGTAGCTGCTGTAACAACATGCAGACAACATTCTGAAATTTCTGAAGAAAATTGAGAAATATAGACAGCCTCAGAGGTTTAAAGCTAGAAAAATGCCATTAAGACAATGCAGCCTGGCTTCCTGCCCTGCGGAGACAAAGGAATTCTGACAATAATTCCAGGAATGCCTGGCTTCCTTTTGAACACTGGTGGAAGGGGATACAGTCAAAAGAAGGCTCTTTCCTCTAAGGAAAATTGTGGCAAAAAAAAAACAAACAACCAACCGATTGGACCAAAATGAAGTTTATGAATTTCTGTCATGAGACTTAGGTCATAACCATAAGATCTGGAGTAATCAATTATTGTGGGAGGGTTATATTGTCAATTTGGGGGGTTGGTGAAGCCTGACAACCAGCTGCACTTCACCCACACTAATTTCTGCTGTTCATCAGGACAGTCTCATTCACCCACAGAAACAGCAGGAGAACAACCAGGAGAACACCAGCATCACTTACCCCCTGCTGCTTTGTTCCCATCACATTCTGCAGAAGGACCCCTGTGCACCCCAGTTGACAAACCTCCCACTGGAATTCACCCAGCAATGCTTCCTTCACCCACCTGCTTCTTCCAGGGGTACTGGGACTGGTAGTGTTATGTCATGTTAACCAGGCTGAGAGAGCTGGGGCTCTTTAGCCTGGAGGAGACTGAGGGGGGACCTCATCAATGTCTATAAATAATGTTAAGGGTGAGTGTAGAGAGGATGGAGCCAGACTCTTCTCAATGTCATCCAGAGACAGGACAAGAGGCAATGGGAGTAAATTGGAACACAGAAGGTTTAAGGTAAGCACAAGGGGAAAAAAAAAGAAAAATCTGAAAGCATGTGACTGGAGAGCATAAGGAATCTCCTCTCCTCCCATTCTCACAGCAGCAATGGTGACACACTGGCTTCAGAAGTGGCTGACACACAAAACTTCTTCCTGGAAACGTGCCAGCTGCTCAGGAAAATTATAAGCTTGCCTTTCCTGTAGCATAAACACATTTCAGTGAAGCTCTGCAACAACAACAGCAGCAGAAGCAGCAGAATTATCAAGCAGAGCAGGCACTGAACAGTACATTCCTCTGCTAACAGTCACCAGCACAGCCAGGCCGGCCTCAGAAAATGATATTTTCCCCAGACAGTGAGATAACCTTTACTTGAGTACTCAGGATACAGTGCTGGCAGGAACTGAGCCCTTCCAGAATTGGGAGTTCCATCATTTCTCATCACACACAGAGAATTTGTTAGGCCAAGGCACTTGGGCAGCAAATGGAGCTAGAAGAATGGGAATGAGAACTTCCTGCTTTGGTTTGGGTTTTTTGTTGTTGTTTGTTTGTTTAGTTGGTTGTTAATTTGTTTTGGGGTTTTGTTTGTTTGTTCTGTGTTTTGGAGGGTTGTGGGTTTTTTGTTTGGTTGGTTTTTGTCTTTTTTTTCTTTTGTCCCACTGCTACAAACAGGCAGAAAACAAACAGTGGCATTTAGCCTCTTCACAAGCTGGAGGGGGTAGTGAATTGACACTTTTCCCACCTCAGCCTCCTCCTGTTTTCACATCTGCTCATTCCAAGCACGTCTGTGGATAAAGTCATTCCTCTTCAGTGACTGTATTCCTAGGTTTCATTTTCACTCTTTGTGAAGGGAATTGCTTGCAGGGGCAGGGGACACAGCTGGCTGAGCTCTGCTGAGAGTATCTGTGTATGATGAGCAGAGGCCTGGCCCCACAGACAGCATGCAGGAAGAATTTACACTGTATGGGACAGCAAAAAAAGTGCTGTGGTTGTAGAAGATGTGTGGTGACTAGAGGGAGGGTATTAGCAGGTCACCAGCCTTTTCTGTTTTGAATGAAGTACTTCCTTTAGTAAGTGATACAAAGATGCTGTGAAGGATTAACTGCAGTGAACAGAGAGCCAAGCTGGCATCTGATACTGGAGATGGGCAGAGGATTTGGTTTCTGTATTGCCCACACAAAGGGAATTGCTCCCTCCTCTTGCAAGAGGCAAAGAGCACTCTTGATATAACTGGTTTGGTTTTCTATTACCTAACTCTAATTGTTCTAAGGGTCTAACCCTGGATTTCTCAGTAATACCTACACTGCCAGGGCTGCTCCCCATCTTCAGAGAGAAGGGAGAAGCCAAAGATTCAACACCATGTTACACCAGGAGTACTCAGGTATGTGTCTTTGGGAGCCATGTACCCTTTCACTTCAGACTGGTCACTGAACACCAGCTTTCCTTACAAGAAATTCCAGTAACAAAAAGAGCTTTTTGTCACCTTCTGTGATGCTTATCACCATCCTTAATAAGGACATTTTATATTTTGATGAGAATGCTTCTATTTTCTCTTTTGCATGAATATCCAAGTCATTGCTCCATCTTAGAAGAATACAAGACTGAAGGGTTAGGTCTCAAAAGGGTTGGATCTTTTGGTTAGAAAAAGATTACAGGATAGACTCGCACTTAGATTTGAAGCTTTCAGATTAGAAAAGGGCAAGAGAGGGAGGTAAGAGTAGGAGAAAGGAAACTTGACCTTGATTTGAACTAGTAAGTGAGACAAATCTCTTCCAGTGGCAGTCAGAGGAATGCTGGCCTGTTTGGAAAAGTAAAATCAGAGGAAGTAATAATTCGTAAACTGATTTTCAGAAAATCACTTTATCTTTACTGCCTTATCCTTCACATGAACACAATGTTTCTTATGCTATGGTAAAGAATTCCCTGTAAACTTAAAAAGAAGTGATTTTTTTTTTTCCCTAGACTTATTTTTTTTCCCCAGTCACCCATTACCTCCAAATAAAGTCTACAATCCCTTAAGCATCAAAGCATTTGCCACTGAACGTGTTAAATGCTGGCAACAGCTTATTTTGTTTCAGACATGCTCACTGTGGAATGTCAATTCCTGCTTTTCTCTACTACCTCTTGTCAAAACCCAAATAATATCTACTGCTGGTGCCACATTTATTTCCTCAGCTACAACTAAGTACATTTCAGATCTGTAAGGTAAATACATTAAAATGAGTTGAAAGTGGTATTTATTGAAAACTCTTAGGGCTGCACATCTGTTAAGTATCATACTTATTGTTGCAATACTACCAAAAGTAACATTTGACTCTGTTTTAATTAGAAATATTTGTGTTAGCATATTGGATATTTAATAACTCTAGTCAACAGCTCACAACCAGAAGGTGGTGACTCTTCTGTGAGTTCTCAAGATAACACAGCTGAAAACTGTGTTATCACACAGGACAACCCCTCCTAGACAAGCATCCCTTTAAGATCTGAATCACTTTTCCTAATCTTTCATCAGAGACACATCACTGTTTAAATGTTCAACACACTGATCTAGGACTAATATAATTTGACTTTCTATTTTAAAAATACTAATGGAGCTACAAGATGCTTCTCCCACAAAGGCAAGACTAAAATTCAGCCCATGCTTAACCTGTTTACATAATCTTCTATCTTCCCATTGTAAGAACATTCAAACCTGCTTATTCAGATAAATGTCTTTATAGGAAAAGAATATTTATTCTTTGGATACAGATTTAGAAAACATCTTGGAGAGCAAAAATTTTCACAAATTACAAAGCAAGTGCTGATATTCTGAGGAAATGTCTTTGCAAGTTTACTGCTTGAAGAAAATGTGCATGTCACAGAAAAGCTTTACCACACTGTAGGGAAAAAATGTAAAAAATTTTAAATGTCCATACTGTATATTGCAGCTCTTCTCAAATTAAATTCCTACCCCTGTTAAAATAACAGATCAAACCCACAGAGCCTACAGTTCATTTAGTTCATTAAATGGATCACATGTCAAGCCAAAGTCACTTTGATCCTTAAAGAAAATAAACCAAAATAAGACTGTTGAATCAGCAGTGTCATACACTAGATTAAATTTGCCACTAATCCAATCAGATACACCACTTTGTCCTACATGTAAAGCACATCCCCCAACCTATTAAAGGACACCTATTCCACTAAATATCACCGGGGCATAATTCCCAGCTTCTGCCTCAGCACAATTCAGAGGGAGTTCCAACTCCACTCCCCTGGCTGCTGGGGATGGTGCTCAGCTGCTCGGCCACCCCTGGCAGAGCACTGCCACTAACTGCTTGTGATTGTGCAGTGCAGTAAAACACGTCCCTCTGGAGCAGAGAGGAGCTGAGGCACAGCAGGGGCATAAGGCACAAGCCTGGCCAAGCCCCCTGCTCAGCTGGGTGATGCCAAGGCAGAGAGGCAGGAGCCGGCCTGTGCGAGTGAATGCTGCCCGGGCAGGGCCCTGCTCCTGGGCAGAGAGATGGATAAATAGGAGATGGATAAAAACTCTGCAAGTGTGAATTTCAGCCTCAGAGCAGGGCTGGGGCAGCACTCTCAGGACAGTGTCAGCTACTCCTCCCTGTTTGGGGTCATCAGCAAACTTGCTGAGGGTCACTCTGTCCCCTCCTCCAGGTCATTGATGAATATATTGAATAATACTGGACCCAGCACTGACCCTTGGGGGACACCACTAGTCACAGGCCTCCAGCCAGACTCTGCTCCACTGACCACAACTCTGGGCTCTGTCTTCAGCCAGTTCCCAATCCACCTCACTGCACAATCACTCAATCACAATTCTCAAGCTTGGCTGTGAGGATCCCATGGGAGACAGTATCAAAAGCCTTGCTGAAGTCAAGAAACACCACATCCACTGCCCTCTCCTCATCCATCCATCTACTTGTATCATCATAAATGCTATCAGATTAGTCAAGCTTGACTTCCCCTATGGAATCCATGTTACTTGTGATAAGCCTCCTTTCCACATGCTTAAGATAAAAGTTAATCAAGCCTAAAAGAAATTAGGGATGTTGTTACTCAGAACATCCCACTTTCACAAGTTCTATTTCTTCACTGTAAGATTATTTCACATCTGTCATTCACGTGTTCTAGCTTTGCTATGAAAAGATTGCAGCAAAATTAGATTTGCAACATCACCTTTAGCAATCTTCATACTAAATTTAAGCTCAATAAGCTCACAACACATTAAATTGAAAATCTGTGAATGAAAGATGAGTTTGAGTAAACTGCAGTTTTCATAATGTAACAGCACATAATCAAAGGTAAGATTGCTCTCCCCAGCAGAACTCTCTCAAGTAAAAAATCTGTTGCATGGTAACAGGACAGGTTAATTACTGTTCCCCCCAGTAAAATTACTATAGTTTTTGCTTATTACATTAAAAGAAATGACATGTGCACACTTTTAAACATGATTTCTCTCTTCACGCAGACAACCATAATGAGCAAACTACTTTCTCAGTTTTTACTCTGAGGAAACTCTCACTAAAGATCACAACATATTCAGATTTTATCCCATTCTCACTGCTGTCATTGGCTTGACAATTTCTGAGACTGAAAATTAAGAAGTATTTTCCTTACACCGAAGCATCCTTACATCTTCATATCACCTGTCAACATAACTATTACCTTGAACACTTACAGATATGCCAACAAAAATACCCCAAAGCCCGTGGTAAACAGTAAGAGTGGACAAATGCCTCCACATCCTCAATATTTTTTTTTTCCTATTTTCTTGTCAAACACATCTCTGATATTTGACATGTTTATCAGCTGGATAAATATACACATTGTCAAATTTCACACTCAGAAACGTAATTTTAACCCTGGGGCAGACATTCACATTGTTTATTTTTGCAGCTGGAGAGCCCACTGAAGACAAATATGCTTTCAAAAAGGCAACAAGCTCAAGGCCATATGAATGAAGATTTAAGATTAAGATATATTTAAGCTTTTTTTTTTTTTTTTAAATAATGAAAAACAAGAATGACATTCCAATTAAGTTAGACCTTTCTGCAAAGAAATGTTAGAGTGCTGATGGGCAAGCAACACTCCCTGCACACAAGTATTTCCCTACCATGTTGTCACAGCATTATAGTTTTCAGCCAAAAGCTTTCTCTTGCTTTTAGAGCTTGCCACATAGCTGCAGATTTAGGACATTCAAGGGTGAATGAATATAATTTTAGTAAAACTAACATAATCTGAGCAAAAATAAATTTACAGATCTCCTCTGAAGGCTTCATTTCACTCATTTTTTTTCAGAATAATACCAGCATAAGAAGGTCTTGTGTTTGGCCATAACATGATTTGTCACTTCTGTTTGTCACTTTGGCCATTTTCACTGTTTCTCTGCATCCAGCCATGGACCCAAGAGTCATTTCTGCTCTTACCATGTCCAGTTTCATTACAGCACCAAGTAATAACTCTTCCAAACGGGAGTACAGGAACTTGTTGCAGTTAGTGTTAGATAGTGTGGAAAGAGTAAAAGAAGAATAAAGTAATGAAAGGCTCTCCTTTACTGCATCTTAAGGAACTGGAAATATCTATCCAGCCTCACTGCACAACCCTCCAACCTACACACAGCATGGAGGTGGGCTCAGACATAGGCATGGGGACCAGAACAGATCCTCCCTTTAAATCCTCTTTTCCAAACAGGAATTGTCCATACTGATTTCTGGGGTCTCTTCCTATCTCCAGAGAGAAAATGTCTCATTACTCTGTTCATTTCAAAGATTAGTCACTCACTGACTTTGATGAGAAGTACTTGTGGCAGTTTCTTTTAAAGACTTCTAATTCTGAAAGCATCCTAAATGTAATGAACATTCTGATATATATGTTCATGATATATATAATCTATAATAAACAAGTCCAAACAATGTTCCCATCCTAAAGATACATGATGGGAAGCTGTATGGATGAGATTATCAGTGTGAAGGGGATGAATGAAAATTTGGTCCTCAGTTATTTACTTGAATTATTCAGTATAAGCAGGTGTGAAGAGAAGCAATTTTCCCTAAAAATACAGGACAAGCTCTGTATTCTTTATTCTCTTTCTGGCTTCTGTGTCAGAAAAATCTAAAAAGCCTTCTAGCTTCTCCTTTAGAAAAAAACAACAACAAGAAGCAGAAAAGCTTCTTTAAATTACAGCAGATGTGAAGTCAGTGACTGATATTATGGGACTGTCCACAAAGCTGTTGTAAAGGACATGCTGTCAAGTCATGGATTTGGCTGCAGCTGCACCAAAGCTGTCAACCATCTGCACACAAACCTTGGCCACAGCCACTGGGCCTCTGACAAACAGGAGCACAGTGGGGCCTCAGCTCTTCCGGAGAGTTTGGACCCGACACGTTGGCCCCTGACACTGCAAGAGATGCTTTTTAAGAGAGATGTGAAGAGGAACTCCTGTGCCAAGAAGCCCAGCTCACTGGAGTGAGGAAAGTCAGCCCCACGAGCAGACCATAAACTGCTGTGGGCAGCAGGAACCACGGGCACTAATCCTGGGCTGGGGCACAGCTCCCAGTGCAAACCACGGGGCCTCTCCACTGCTCTCTGTCAGAGGCAACCCCTGCAGCCAAAGGGACCATGGGTTAGCAGACTCATTTCCCAGCAGAGCAGCAACAGACTTGGAAAGATCTGCCCAAGTTCTGTCCTGCCCTGGCACAGAGGCTGGACTCATGATCTTCAGAGGTGTCTTCCAGCCCCCACTATTCTGTGGCACAGACAGTGACTGAGCCACTGGCCAGGGGGACAAATTCCTTAAGAGCCCCCTGCAACAAAACAGAGCTGAAGTGCCTGGCCTCGGCTGGCAGCCAAGCAGGGCTCCTGCTGAAGCAAAGAGTGACTCCTCCACTCTGTAACCATTAATCTAATGGGTATATTTATAGTGTAAATGCTGAATATCCCCACTGTAAATGCTGACATCCATTGTAAATCCACTGTAAATGCTGACAGCAATTTGTTGTTTAATAAATTATGGGTCTGATTTTCAAAGGCAGCCAAGTGCTAGCTCTGTTCCCATTAAAGCCCCTAGGAAAAATCTTATTTCAGTAGAATCAGATAAAAACTCAAGACTTTTAGAAAGTCTTAACTGTATGGAGATGTAAAAGCTCCCTGAAACAAAATGAGTGTATAAAACGTAAACCACTTAAACAATTCTTTACATTTGTATCAGACCAAATTTTGCAGATTGCAGATTATTTCACATCAAAACTGTAACAGAAGTGAGAGCCAAAAGGAGCAAGAGAAAATTAACTGAGATTTGTGACTCTTGTTTCTTAAATCCAGATACAACACATACTGAGTCTTAACCTTGCCCTGAAGTATAATACATCACAGTACTAGGTTTCTTTCAGAAAAGGCAGCTGTATCTTGTGCCAGCAACATGTAAAATTCAAATGACATGAATAATTAAGAAGAGATTAATAGATACCTTGAATAAATAATGTTTCATTCAAGTAGCATCACATACATGTTTTAAAACCCTAAACTGAAAGGATAGCAAATAGTGAAGTACTTGTAGGAAATAATTTTTACATTCACAAAACAGTCTATCAGTTTAAACTGAATTTACAGCAGTAACTACCATATATCCAGAGTTCTCAGCTTCAAGTAGCTGGCTTGTTAAAATGTAAGGAAGGATCACATCTGCTACCTTTACTCATGCCAACCTCATTGTACTCAGGGTCTGATCCTGCATTCAGAGTGCAAAGGTTTAGCTGTGTATCACAGCTCCCTGGCCCACAGTTAACAGAAAAGGGAAACTTCCCTGCCAGGACACCAGTGACCTCATACAGCAGATTTCACCCAAGAGTCACCATTTGAGTTATAAACTTCCAGAAATGGGACTTAAAGATTATAATTTTCACATTCCCTTAGCTAAGGTGCACTCTAAAAGGAAACTGCTAAAGAGGTATTACCTAAGGTTAATACTAAAAATAAGGTTTTGGGGCAAATAAGTTAAATGCAGAATGTATATGTATTTAAGAGACATTTATTCCATGCAGTTTTATTTCTCCCTGATTATCTTTTTTTTTTTTTTCATGCAATTATATTTAGAATTACTAGGATTTGGAATTACAGAGTCAAAACTGTAAAGCTCTGTCCATCTTTTTTAAGATGCTTTCAAAACCAATTTTCTCAAAGATTTCTCAGCCATCTGCACTAGCTATGAATTTTTTTTTTCCCCATTTTGCAATACTACAGATATTTGTATTTTGAAAAAGATAATGCTTAAATAAAATTAGGATTTAAAAAAGCACCTGCCAATAACAATCATTTACTTGAGGGTAGCTGCACAGACAGTGATGTTAGAGATTGCTTACATCTACAAACTGAAACCATTTATAAAGATTAGTCTTATAAACCATCACACATAAATCTATGGGAAATCAATGCCCATGGTCTCTATTAGGAACTAGTAATGAATTATTACTTATCCCCAAAGTAAAACAAGATTTTTTTTCCCCTTTATAAAATTATGAAAGCCAGATTCAAAGTCCTTAATAACAGTCAGTGAATCTCCTCAATGACTTCTGTCAGCTTTCGATGACACCCTTCACCTGTCCTTAATCTTGTCAACAAATTCTATCATATCCTTCAGAGAAAACCCTGTAGTTGTTTTAAGTATGTCTAATCCATAAGGACAAAGCTTTAATGAGTTTCTAAATTTATATCTTAAGTAATAAAATAAAATTAAATTAAACCCCACGGTGACCTAGAATTGATTGCAAAGCACTGCTCCTATTTTCCTGGCTGCCATGCACTCTCCTGCAGTGAAGTCTCCAGATCAGATTTCTCTCACGTGCATGAGCTAACAGCAGAAAGCAGGAAAGAACTCCTGCTCTACACAGGAATGAGGCTTTCACCTTAGAATCACAGAATGTTAGAGGTTGGAAGGGACCTAGAAGATCATCTAGTCCAACCCTCCTGTCAGAGCAGGATCACCTAGACCAAGTCACCCAGGAACAGATCCAGGCAGGTCTTGAATGTCTCCAGAGCAGGAGACTC
>JAOEGS010015235.1:0-10885 GCA_025447755.1 Corythornis vintsioides
AATTCTAATATTATATAATTCCTAATATATTCTAATATTAGGAACATATTATAATCTAGGGCACAGAACATGTCTTCATTCTCCAAGTGCATACAAGTAATGGGACTGACAAGCAGGCAGCTGGAGCTCAGAGTGGCTGCTGCTGGGTCCACGTGGAGGAGGAAACCACATCTCAACTACAGAGGGCACGGGAGTGAAGCCATAAGACAGCTTTCCCATAGGCAGGGTAGTACAAAGGGTCACTGACTGAAAAAATAATGGAGTAAGGGGTGAGACAACAAGCCTAGGCAATTAGGAGGATGTTGGCTTGGCCCATTTTAAACCAGTGACAGCTATTTCCTTGAAGAAGCTCTACATTAACTACCAGCTCAGACTGTGAGCTCTGTCAGCAACTGATTCTCTGTCAGTAATGTACAAAATGCAGCCAGCACTACAGGGCTCTCATGATGAATGCCAGCCCCAAAACATCCATAACAATTTCAATTTTAGCAGCTATAGTTCAAATGAAATACATTTAGGTTCAATGTTCAGCTGACTCAATAGAAAGTATTGCCCCAGTCTTCCCATTCATCAGATCTCTTGCAAATATCATTAAAACAATGTGACTGAGGTAAATAAGGGAGGCATGTTCTTCAGGCTGAGCACCCCAGCTCTGTCTGTCACAGGTCTGGGATGCTCATCAACGGAGCTGTGACTCTGCTGTGCTCTAGTGAGCCACCTTCTGGAGCTCTCTGTCCAGTTCTGGAGTCCTCAGCACAAGAAAGACATGGACCAGTTGGAGTGGGTTCAGAACAAGGCCACAAAAATTATTAGAGGGCTGGAACACCTCTCCTGTGAGGTAAGGGTGAGAGAGTTGAGGCTGTTTAGCCTGGAGAAGAGAAGGCTCTGGGGAGATCTTAGTGGATCCTATCAGTACAGGGGCATGTAAGTAAGATGGGGACAATCTTTTTAGCAGGGCCTGTTGTGACAGGACAAGAAGTAATGATTTTAACATAAAGGAGGGTATATTTAGAGTAGATATAAGGAAGCACTTTTTTACTATAAGGGTGGTGAAACACTGGAACAGGTTTCCCAGAGTGGTGGTAGAAGCCCCTTTCCTGGAAACATTCCAGGTCAGGTTAGATGGTGCTCCGAGTAACATGATCCAGCTGAAGATGTTCCCTACTCACTGCAGGGGGTTTGGACTAGATGATCTTTAAAAGTCCCTTACAAACCAAAGAATTCTATGATTCTATGACTATTTTAGCAGAAGACAGGCCATAAAAATGCCACAGAGAGCAGAGCTGCTTCAGTGCTGTAGCTGACAGAAGTTTGTACACATACAGACACTTTATTTCCCCAACTTCTACACAGAAAATTACCTTTATTTCAGCATGGCCCAAGACATGCAAATGCACACAGACTTACAGAAGCATAACTGTCCATAATGTCCTGAAACACTGGGTCAATTAAATGAGCAAAGCTGAACTAAGTGATCTGAACCTAAATCTAAGCTGCAATTTTGCTGCTCAGGCCCTCGAGGTGTGCACAGTTGTGCTTTTTGCTCAGATCACTCAGTCTCGTATTAGTCCCATCACTGACTTCACAGATGCAAAAGCACTTCTACCTTGATAATATCTTGCTGTTTCTCTAGAAGGCTGACTTAAACAATTTATTTGAGTGCTCTCTATGGCCAGCAATAACTGACATCAGGAAAATCTACCCTCAGACTAAAGGAATGTGAAAGCAGGTGCACATCAATAAGGAATGAGGAGCCTGCAATCAGTCTCATGGGTTCATTGTTACCACAGTGGTTCCTTCCACACCATCCTCCCCAGAGGCATAGCAGATTGCTTTCCCCTGCTCCACTTGTGAAGGGGGCTTTTGTAAATTTAATGCAAAAACTGAAATCAAAAGGAGAGTTTAAGCTTTTGAAGCGATCATGAAATGGACACAGTGGCAGCTGCTGATCCTCCAGTGGCTACTGAATCACAGCCCCTCACTTATTTATAGGCCTCCCCAGGGTGCTTGCAGCTGAGCCAATGACAAGTGCCAATAAACATCCACTCTCACCCCCACAAGGTGTTGTTTGCCTGGCTACAAGGGAGATGCAGAATGACTGAATAACACACCGTGAGCTGTGGCAGACAGATGCAGCAGAGGCAGGCAGAAGATCCAGTCACTTCACTGACTAGTGAAGAGCCTTCAGCATCACTGACCAGTGAAGTGCCTTCAGCATCATCTGACCATTGTTCCCAGCAAATGCACAGGCTCCAGTCTTTCATCATACAAGATGTAGCTGATTTCTGTTACTAATCCCCACAATTTTTGATACTCTGACAAAGTTTTTTCACTGACAAAGGGCAATTCTCTTATCACCACAGAAAGGAGGATGCTGATATGCAGAGCAAGCAAAGGCCTTAGTTAACCAAGTTCTGAATAGAGCAGGGAAATATCCCAGGGGTGAAGGCCAATTCTCTGGTGGTGGGAGCAGGAGGAGATATTGACACCCAAAGAACAGACAAAGTTTTCCCCTTTTTGCTGGAGAGTACTGCACATGGGCCAGGACAAGAGGACAACAGAGTAAAAACTCAGGCTTAACCTGGCCTTGGTGCTAGGAGAAGGCATGAATGTGAAGGAAGAGAAAGGGAGTGGCTGAACTTTCCCCAGGCTGGGTCAGGGACGTAGGAACACCTTCCAGGGACAATGAAGGTGAGCTGTACCACCATTCTGTTCAGAAGACTATCCCTCCCAGCTGATCTCTGTCTGCACTGTGCTCCAGAAGGAAGAGGATAATTCTCTCACAGGGAAGTAGCACCAGGCAGCTCTCTCTGGGTGCATCCACAAAGTCTGGTGGTGTACAGCTGTAGAGTCATCTAGTAGGAGTCAGATGGCAGGATTGCCATTATTACTAATGATTCACAGGTCATAGAGATCACAGCCTGCCCTGGAGAGATCACTGGGACCTGGTAGCCAAGGAAAAACACCCTATTTATAAACTAGGATGAATTCAAATTACTGAGGTACAGCCAAAATGGGAACATCTCCCTGCTTTGCAGAGCAGGATGACTCTAAAAGATACATAACACTGAAGGACCTTTCTACAGTTCTCTACCAGCTGGGAAAGAGCCACCCAAGCAGGGAGTGCAGAGCTCCATCACCCACTTACAGCCAAACTAGGGCTGAGTCTCTCTTAATAGGCTTCCTGGTATTGGCTGCCACTGTACCACTGTAGCTGTTTTTTATTCATCATTAATATATTAAACATGAATTGGGTGTTTGGACTAGACATGGTTTCTGTGAAAACATTCACATGGGCTGAAAAAGCAATGGGATTTGCAGGGAGCACCCATTAACCTGCTCCAGTGCAATTCCAGATGAACCCAGGAAACCATTGAGCTGCTCTGTGAGGGAAGCTTAGAGCTTTTTGTGGAGTTGTCTCCAGGATTAAAAACTTTGAGGTCTGATTTAAGACTAAGCTCACAGTGAGGCAAACAAGCCTTTCCCCTGACTCTCCAATTTTGCTTTTAAGTACACAATTCCAGATTTAGGTGGAATTAGCTGATGGCATAAAATGTTATTGAAGCAGGAGCTAATATCAGATAGACAGGAAGGTCACATACATTTTGTTTGCTTTGTTTCAACTTTCAGCCAAATCCATGGCTGATCTAAAAAGACTAGAAGCAACAACTGTCTCACACACCTGGCTGAGATCCACTGGGAAATGCAGTTGTGGAACAGTAGAGAGAAAAAAAAGAGGGAAGAATTAGGAAGCTAAGACATGAGGTGCAGAAGACCCCTTGCTCATCTAAACAAGCAAGTTCCACTTTAGCTCTGCTAACACAGGAAACTGTAATGGCAGAAGCTCATCATCTGAAGACTGTGACATGAAATTTATTTTTTTCCTTGCTTTCACAGCAATTTTGCACTACCTTTGAGAGCTCGTGCATATTCAAATCCTTGCAGCCCTACCATCCCTCTCTCTCTGCCTACTCACATTCACCCACACTCCTGCGTGTGAGTCAGGATGAAAAGGGATTTAGAAAGATGCAGGGAACATTTACAAGCCACCCATCATTTCACCCTCAGTCTGGATGGCCACATTAACACCTCTAGTTTTCTTTTAGAGGCCAGAGCATTTGGGATTAATGCCTGGGATGGGTATTTCTTCTGTCCCCAGTACAAACAGGCACAGAGTAATGCTGCATAAGGTCTGCTTTGGTGATCACTGTTAGCTGAACATTCCGAGGCTGGATTTGCTCTAAGGCAAGGCAAGTTTCTTGACTTCTTGCTCCACATCTTGTCCATAGGCTGCATTGCAATATCTGTCCAAGAGTGGTAACTGCAGCAGTCCCAGGAGACCTCCCAAGACAAGGTCTGCAATAACATCCTTGTGAACAAGCTCAGGAAGTGTGAGATGGAAGAGCAGGTAGTAAGATGGATCAAGAACTGGATGGACAAGAGACTCCAAAGAGAGGTGGTCAATGGGGCACAGTCCAGCTGGAGAGCTGTAAACATGGAGTCTCTCTACACCTGAGGGCTGTGCAAGACTTGGACAGACTGGAGAGCTGGGCACAGGAAAACTTAATGAGGTTTAACAAAGATAAGTGCAGAGTCCTGCATCTGGGAAGGAATAATAGATTACTTCAGTACAGGTTAGGAGGTGGTTTGGAGAGCAACCCCGTGGAGAAGGACCTGGGAGTCCTAGTGGACAAGCCTCTCCATGGGACAGCAGTGTGCCCTGGTGGCCAGGAAGGTCAGTGGTATCCTGAGGTGCAGTAGGAGGAGTGTGTCCAGCAGACCGAGGGAGGTTCTGCTCCCCCTCTACTCTGTCCTGGTGAGACCTCACCTGGAATACTGCTTGCAGTTCTGGGCTCCCCAGCTCCAGAAAGACAAGGATCTGCTTGAGAGAGTCCAACGGAGAGCTACAAGGATGATCAAGGGACTGGAACACAGCTTATGAGGAAAGGCTGAGAGACCTGAGGCTCTTTAATCTAGAGAAGAGAAGACTGAGAGTGGATTTAATAAATGCTTATAAATATATAAGAGCTGAGTGTCAGGAGGAGGGGCAGCCTCTTCTCACTTGTGCCCTGTGATAGTACAAGGGGAAATGGATGGAAGCTGAGCACAGGAGGTTCCACCTCAACATGAGGAACTTCTTTACTGTAAAGAGTCACAGAGCACTGGAACAGGCTTCCCAGAGAAATTGTGGAGTCACCTTCTCTGGAGATTTTCAAGACTCACCTGGATGCATGTGTGACCTGTGCTAAATTATAGTCTATGGTCCTGCTCTAACAGAGGGGTTTGGACTCAAAGATCTCCATTGTCCCTTCCAACCCCTGACATCCTGTGATCCTGTAAGGCTCTGGAACAGCCTGCTCATGAAGGTTGTGGAGTCCCCTGCTCTGGAGACATTCCAGCCCCACCTGGATCTGTTCCTGGGTGACTTGGTCTGGGTGACCCTGCTCTGGCAGGGGGGTTGGACTAGATGATCTTCTGAGGTCCCTTCCAACCCCTGACATTCTGTGATTCTGTAATAAGCAGGTAACCTCAGTCATAATGGGGAATGTAGGAAGAGGTACAAACAGCTCTCCCACATTCACAGGAAAGCCATGTCCTGTCTCATTTAGAAGTACTAGTATAATTGCAATTTTGTAAATGTCTGTGGCTTTTTCTGGGCTGGTTGACTGAGGTGGGAAGATTTGAGCCTGTGAACTCTCCAGCAAAATATCTACAGCACAGGGTCATTTGTGCAGGTTCCACCAGCACAAAAGGAGTGGCAAAAATTCCCCCAGCAGCAGTTGTCAGGGAATGACAAGAGATATACTAACCAGATTTTGGTGAAAAAATAAAGTCAGTCTTCCCCTCTAAAGAGGCTGCTGAGCAGCCATTTAGGGGAGTGCTTCACCACTAACAGCAGTCTGTTTCCATGGAGACTAGATTAACAGACTGGCTAAAAGAAACTGCACTCCTAATCTCTCCCAGATAAAAGAGCTCACTGATACAAGAGCCTTTTAAACATCTTTAATCCAAAACCAAGGTTCTCCTTTCCAAGTTATCTCTAATCCAGATAGAGGTTACTATCCCCTTTTGACCCCAAACCCAGCAAAACAGCATCAAGCAGTGTGGTTACCCACAGCCTCCACAGTCCTGGTAAAAGAAAATCTACCTTCTCTCTGCAAAACTTTGGTTGTCTTAAATACCCCAGCCCATCATTTGCAAGGGGACTGCAAAATGTTGTCTGCATTGGTATACTCAGCCTACTTGCTGGTGAAAGTAGGACCTTTTTACTGCCCTTCCTCCCAGGCACTGAGGAAGGAGATGGTGACACTACCTCCATCAAGAAGGTCCAGCTCCTGTCTTCTGTATTGCATGAGGTACCTTTTATTGACTTTCTTCCACAAGATTTTGCCTTTCCTGTGTGACATCCTACATAACAGCAGGTCCCACAAGAGCACCAGATAGTTTACCCAGTGGAATGGTACTCTGCAGTTGCACAGTTTTACCTGATGAATTGCTTATGAGTTCCACAAAACTATGTTTGACCATTATCACTGCAAAGAAGTTCCCTGCTATACCTATAGTCTCACCTGCATTTCAAGTGTATTGATTTTCTGCCCATTCCACAAAGAAGGTGAAGAGAGTAATGCAGAGTGACTGGAACAGCCACACAGCAGTTGGCAGCTCATGCTTAATTATAATCTGATAGCCTTCTGTGATAGTGTGACCAAATGAATAGATGCAGGGAGAGCAGAGGATGTTGTCCACCTGAATTTCATTAAGGCTTTTCACTCCCACAGCATCCTCATATGTAAGGTCAGAAAATGTGGGTTAAATAAGGGGACAGTGGGGTGGACTAAGAGCAGACTGGATGACAAAGCTCAGAAGGATGTGATCAGAGGCCCAGAGTCTGGTTGGAGGACTGTGGGTGGGTGTCAGGAGGATGAGGCCAGTCTGTTTTTAGTGAAACCCAGTGATATGACAAGGGGCAACAGGCCCTTGGGACATTAGGATGCAGGAAGTTCCACCTAAACATAAGGAGAAATTTATTTTCTGTGAGAGTGACAGAGCCTGGAACAGGCTGCCCAGAGGTTGTGAAGTCTCCTTCTCTGGAGACTTTCAAAATGCACCTGGCCATGTTCCTGTGTAACCTGCTGTCAGTGAACCCTTTTTGACAGTGGGTTTGGAATAGATTCATAGATAGATATAGATGATTGCTGGAGGTCCTTTCAACCCCTAACATTCTGTGCTTTTGTAAACTAACCTACACCCACCCTGACTGAATCTCCACACTTCGTCTTGTCTGTGGGAGGCTTTGTGGGCCTCAGGCCAAGGCAATGTCTGGGGGACTGCAGGTCAAAGCAGTCTCCAGCCTGGTGGTATGAAGTCTAAACTGCTGATGAGAGGTCAGTGTCAGAACAGCAAAACCTCCTGGATTTGAGCTGTGGATCAAATCCCAGCCTACATGGGTAAGGAAATCCTCCTTCCCAAGTCTTAACCTTCCAGACCCTAAATTTAATTCTAGTTTGTGTGGTAGGAACACAGGTACCATGTTCTATACTTCTAGCAGCCCTGCAAATTTAAGTGCAACAGGATGAGATCTGCTTCCCTTCCAGATCTTTTTGTCTTGGTCTGTCCTTTTCCTGATGGACAATTCATATCTCTATATGCTTCAAGAGCAACCTCAGCCCTCCCTGCCCATTCAAGGAAGCCACCCACTTTTTCAAAACATCAGGTAGAGTCTTTGACACACAGTGGGTTTTTTTTCCAATGGGATTCATGTTAATTAAGACTCATCTACTTCTCTAAAACTCCAGAGGGGTAGAACACTGCATACAGCCCTTTGTGCTGCCTATCAAGAGGTACACTGAGCACCACAGGTGGGGCTCATACACTGCTCCAGCTGTACTGACTCAGAGCAATTTGGAACTGCTCTGACTGCTGAGCTGAACAAGACATCGAAAGCTCTGGTGTTTAGAGAAGTTAAAAGGATTTTGACTACTTGCTTTTACTTGCCTTTACCTCAAACCTTGTCAAGAGGTTCCTGACAAAGTTTGGAGTGCCAGAAAGATGAAGAAGGTGTGACTGGGAATGTTCAGTTCAATCTCAGTTTCATTCCTGTTCCTCTCGCCAGAGGGGCTGATCATGTTCTGTACATCTGGAGGCATAGTTACTGCTTTGCACAGCCTTGTCCCAGAGGGTTGAAGCCTGCAAGTTGGCTGTGCTACAAGGTCTCACCTGAGTCTGCCCTCTGGCCCTCCCCTGGGATCCTGCTTGTGCTGAGATTTGTCTTTGAAGTCAACACATATGCAAACCTAAAAGGACAGCTCTAACACAAGTACATCATGTCTCTGGAAATGTCCAGGCCTTAGCACATCTGTGTGCTACAGGGCAGTGAAAGCTTTGGTTCACTTTCCAGGCTCTGAAAGCACACCCCTGAAGCATCAAGCTACTTCTGATCAGCATCTCTGGTTTCAGATGAGTGCTTTACTGTGGGACAGACCTGGCCTGTGGGACGAGATGCAGCAAAATTAAATACAGGATATTTGGGGGCAGTGTTTATTACATCTGCTTCTATCATCCTCCTTTGATTGAAGGGTCCCTGCAGTTTAGTGCATGGCTGTGCATGGTGAATGGAGTTCAGCAGAACCAGAACCAGCAGGTAAGTTGAAGCAGAGTGCTGCCAAGGCTGTGTTTAAAGCACCTGCACCTACAGGTTATTATTTTTTGGTTTTTTTGGTTGGCTAGATGATGGGCCTCTGGTCTCTGCATCCTATCCACAGTCACTCTGGGTGTGACAACCATCACTTTTTCATCTGAACATGGCCCCAGACCCTGCCAGTTGGCCCCTCTGAATACATGCTGCCCAGAACAGAAGATAAAACTGCAGCATATGATAACATATATGCAAACAATTTGTACTGTCACCACCAAAGCCATGTCTAAAGGCCCAGAAACCATAATCAAAGACTTCCAGGAAGGATGATCTGCAGCCTATTAGTGTCTGCTTGGGCCAGCAACACCCTGGATCTGCCCCTCAATATGTCAGACTGGGGCTGCTAGGGAACCATTAATGAGAGGAGGGGTCAGGGAAGGAGCTCTCCTTACCATGCCACATAGAAGCTCTGGCAGAGAGATGACAACTGCCTTCCTACCTGCAGTTTTTGGACATCTCAGTTGTCCTCACAGCAGAAACAGCACAGGCAGAATGGCAAATGCATTTGAGATGCTCACAGTGAGGGAGGCACCTCAGGAGTTTCCTCCTACATGTGATGGCAGAGTACAGCAAGCAGGGACTGGCTTTGCTGACTTGGCCTCAGCTGTCAGGCCCAATGTGTCTTCCATGGGGTTTGTCATGCTCTGCCACTGGGCCTTGTTTTTGCTGGCGGGCAAGAGCTCAGCAACAGACAAGCAACCAGAGGGAAGAAAGAGGGAAGAAGAGGGGGCAAACAAGAGAAATAGGTAGTGTGAGGATAATAAAGGAGGACAGCTGGCCTAGAAAACTCAAAATATAAATTGGCAAGAACTGAAGCTAATTCTGAAGTTTGAGGTTCCTGCTGAGTCTGCAAGAGAGAGGCACCATGTAGCACCATGTCCCACTGTGACACCTTGCTTCTGAGCACACAGCACCCAACCATGGTTAGCAGCTGCCAGACCCCTCCATGTCACCATGGCTTAGAACCAAGGAAAAGCAGGTATCTGCAGGGATTTCCCCTCAAGCAGGGGACCTGATCTGCAGGATAGGGACAACTGGTCAATATGCAATGCTCCATCCTGTGGGATGCAAACAGGGTTGAAGTGGACCAGCAGGGATTTATCTTTGCCTCTGTACTCCAGTCCTTTCCTTACATTGTTATTGTCTGACACCCTCAACCCCACCAAAAGAGCTGGGCAATAGTCCTAGTCCTTAGTGCAGTATGAAATCCCACAGGTCAGAGATGGGGGCTTGCCACTCTCTCAGCTGGGTCAGCTGGTCTACATGAAGCACTGAAGCAATATAACAGCAATCACTGAAGCAACTGAAGCTAAAGGATTTTTTATCATTGAGGTCCTCTGATGCACCACAACACAAGAAGTGGGAACATCAAAACCCTCTTCAGTAGCAAGGAAACCAGGAAATACACCCTACTGACCTGAGCAGCATGTTGCAGGAGGCCCACAGCCTGGGCAGAGAGATGAACCTGTGTCTCAGTCCAGTGTTTGTCCTGTGTAAATGAAGCCAGCACATAAACACAGAGCACGAGTGTGTTCATAGTGGGATCAGCAACCCAAGCCATTTTCCAAGGTTGCAAACAAAGATGGAGGAAAAGTTAGAGCTGGAGGAAACATGGGACTGGGAAGCATCCTGTTCTTTCCTGGTTGACAGAAAAAGCATCAGGGGAACTAAAAAAGAAAACAGCATAGCTTAAATACCCTTCCTTCTCATTTGATGTGCAGCAAGAAAGCAGAGCCTCTAAATGCAATCAGGAAGGACTGTGGGGAAAAATACAGATAAGGGGTGGAAAATACATGTCATTAACACATGGCCGAGAGACTGGTGCCATCACTGGAATTCTGGGCTTTCTGATCATGGAGAGGTTTATATGACACCTGGTCTGCTGGCATCAGATGGGGTGCATCTCTCTCATAGGGGAAGGAGGATTCTGTCACGTGAATTGGCTGGGCTCATTGATAGAGCTTTGAACTAGATATGAGGGGAGAAAGGGGAAAAACCTGCCTTGCAGGAAACAAACTGGAGACAATTGTGGGGTGTTGTGCCAGCTCCACTGCTACCTCAGGGCTGGTACCAGGCAGGAGGTTCTGGAGCACTGCAAACTCGCTCAAATGCATGTACACAAATGCACACAGCATGGGGAACAAACAGGATGAACTAGAGATCTGTGTGAGATCTCAGGACCATGATCTC
>JAOEGS010015236.1:0-14125 GCA_025447755.1 Corythornis vintsioides
GCTGGTGGAGCCTGGAGAGAAGGAGGCTCAGGGGAGACCTTCTGGCTCTGGCAGCTCCTGGCAGGAGGCTGGAGACAGGGGGGGTCAGGCTCTGATCCCAAGGAACAAGCACCAGGACAAGGGGAACCAGCCTCAAGTTGTCCCAGGGAAGGCTGAGGTTGGAGCTGAGGAACAATTTCTTCCCCTTCAGGACTGTCCCAGGCTGGGAAGGGAGTCCCTGTGACCCCTGGAGGGGTTTCCTAGCCCTGGAGCTGTGGTGCTGAGGGCCATGGGGCAGTGGTGCTCAGGCAGTGCTGGGTTGATGGTTTTACTGGATGATCTGAAGGTCTCTTCCAAGCAGAATGACTCTGTGATTCTATAACGGGTTTGCATTATTGCATATGCAGTCCTAAAGAGCATTTCAATTGTGGCCCTGTGTGGTCAGCCTGATAAAAATATCCTTTATAGGCTGCATCCAAAGGCCACCCAGGCAGCTTAGGACTCACTTCAAAAACAAGACAAGAGTTTGCTGTGGGGCAGTCCAGAGACTGGCCACAGAGCAGCCTCAGCCTTAAAACAAACCCCAGCCAGGCAGGAGGTTCTTCTAACCGAGCAGAGCAGGTTGCAAAAGCTTTGGAGTTTTGATTCCCCTCTGTGGGAAATATTGACAAAACCAGAGGCAAGAAAGACAGTCCCAGCAGCCCACTGAATCTTTGGCAAAAGAGAAAATGGTTTTTGGCTGAAACATGAGGTGATTTGGATCCTGAGCTGCATCTGTAATGCATGCTGGGAGATGAACTCCAGCTGCAAAGCTCAGAAGAGAGCCAGGCTGCAGGACTCACCATGGCCACAGTTCAGAGGCCACGTTTGTCTTAGTCTGGGGACATTCAGGTTTTCAGTTTAAAGGCAAAAAAATGCCTCTCATCTTTTTGTCTGTGCATCTCCATTTGCTCTGTGCAAGCTTTGGGTGGTTAAAAAGAAATGTTTCTTCCCACAGCAGTTTGGAGCCAATGTTTGGAGAGATTATTTTGGAGCATCCCCCCCAAAGCTGGAAAAGGAACCAGGTTAAATCACCCAGATAAAAAGCTCTGTTGCAAACAAGCAGGAGCAGCCACTGAGCTTCCCATATGTCCTGGTGAGACTGAGGGTCATTTGTGTCCTCCTGCTGCCTCTGCATCTCCTCTGCCAAAATCCTGTCACTGCCCTTGGGTTTGGGTTTGTCCAGTGAGGCTGGGCTGATAAAAGGGGACACCTTTTCCACCCCGGGAATGCTACAGCTGTTTTTTTCTCTTGGCATCCCACTGTTTGCAGTGGAATGAGTCCTGTTATCTCCAGAGCACCTCTGCTTTCCATTAAAAGCTGTCTTTCTTTTGTTGTTTGACCCTAGACTATCCCCGTTCATCCTTAGGAGTAAATTCAGTGGCTGGAGCTCCTGTCAACATGTGGATTAATTTGTTATTCGTGATAATACTTTTTCTTTCAAAAATTGCCATTCAGCACAACTTTTTTGGCCTTTCCCAAAGTGAAATGTAAGGAAGAGGCTACTTCATTTTGAGGAGAGAAGAGCTGGTTAGATCATTTGAGGATAATCCTTACTTTTGGTTTAAATGGGGTCAATTTTGCTTTGTAGAGTGACTCTGCAGCTGAACTGGGGATTAGTCCCCCAAAGTCACCCCTCATACTTTTACACATCACTGACTTCACTGCAGGATTGACACCACCAACAGCAGGACCAGGATCTTGTGCACAAGAAGCATCTGTGACATTAGCAAAAGCCCAGAGCTCACCACACTGAGCTCCACGGAATCACTGTGGCTTTAAAGGGGTGTGATTAAAACCCTGTCCTGATATTAATTCATATTTCACAGGCCTTTTTTGGGATGTCTCACATAGTGAGTCTGCTGGGGAAATTCCAGCTGCATGTTCCAGATTCATGATCTGTTTTATTTTGTCATCTATTCAGCCTCTTGTCACTGTGGCTACTCAGTCGAGGGAGAGGAAAACGATCGTGGCTTTCCCCTAGGCTGATGTAAATCAGCACAGCTTCTGTACAGTCATCTGAGGCAGCCTTGTCTTACTTGGCTGTGCCAGCTTCTACTTGCATGAAATTGGGGATTTCTCTGTAGAGAATGGGGTTGCAGTGAGCTGGGGACACACAGCACAAGAGTAGGACCAAACTCTCAAAAGCAGCCTAGAGAGGCTGTCTGAAGACAGGGTGGATGGAGAGGAGTGGTGTTTGCTTCATGACTTAGAACCAGTAGACAACTAAGTTTGCAACCAGCATCACTAGCAGGAGGTTCAATACCTGGTCCAAAACCATCATCCCAGACTGGTAGGAGACACAGGAGTCTTGATGGGATAATGCTTGCTGAACCCAGGTGAGCTTCACAGGCCAGAGAGCTGTTGTCCTGGGTTTGGTAAGGGTTAATTATCACCAGCAGCTGCTGGCCCAATTAATTAATTATCACCAGCAGCTGAGATAAACAACCCAACCAGCCAATGGGAGAGTGGGCACCACCTGAGCCTGCCCCTATATAAGGGGAGGACTGGGCCAACCTCAGGTGTTGTTTTTGACTTGCTTCAGGGCAGCTGGGAGATGGGAAGTTGCTGTCTCAGGCACAGGTAGAGCTTTCCTGATTTATATTGCTTGTTTTTTTTCTATCATTTGGTGAGTAGCATTGTTGTTTTCTTCTCTCTGTGTTGTTTTATTGCTCTGCCCCTAACTCAGCCTCTGGGTTCTCACTGTTTTTCTTCCTCCTGGTTTTCTTTCCCATCCCACTGCAGGGGGTGTATAGGGGCATGAGGTGGGAAGTGTTGGGTGAGGGCCTGTGTGGTGCTCAGCTGTTAAAAAGAGGTTAAACCAGGCCAGAAGTTCAACCCTCCTCGAATCATTAAGTCTGTCCTTGAAAAGTGCCCTATAAGAGCTGCAAGAAAACTGGAATTGGGTCATGTATGGAATGAGCAGTTGAGAGAGGATGGCTGTGGTTGCTAGTGACCAGAGGTGGCTTGAAAGAAAGTGGATCCACCTCTAGAAAATAGTCAAAGTCAGGCTGAAAATATCAGACCCACTAAAGGACTTAAGAGTTTAATCCTTATTTAATCAGACACTTCAGAATGGACTCCCTCAACAGTGGAGGCTGTGTCCCAGAGAGCACTGACTGACTTCAATGACACTGTGTTCTGGGATGAGCTCCTGGGTGAAGCCAGGCCATATGAGCAAATCACCTTGACCAGGTAAGCCAGCCATCCACAGGCACCTCTGGAGTGCTCCAGGTTCACTCCCAAAGCCCTAGAAATGATCACCCTATGGCTGCTGCTTACCTGACAGCAAACCTGGGCTGGGGATTGCTCTGTGTGGAGAAGACAACATCTCCAAACCCACCTCCCAGCTGGTGGAACCAAGGCATGAAAAACTTAGGGGACTTAGAGTGTCATTGCTAGGAACTAGACCATGAGCTCTCAGCTGAGCCTGCAGGCTGCACCATCCCACCAGGCATGTGTGCTACCTTTCCAAACCAAGCTAACTGTCCTCTTGTGAGACATAAAACATAGAGTGTGGTGTTTGCTATCAATCCCACAAGTGCCCTTTATTTGTAGAGGGCTTGGGTTCAGCTATGCCTAGAGATGAGATGCCTGTGCTCCTCTCTAAAGTGGTTTTCAAAGCTGGGAAATGTTTATTTTTGGAGATACTGAAGACAGTGGGAGGTGAGCACAGGTACATGGAACCTGCTAATATTTGGGAGGGGGGGAATAATGGTCTGGTCTTGGTCAAGGTAAAGCCAAGCAGTCAAAAGACAGATGACAGACCCAAGGATGTCTGTGCAGTTTCATTCCTTTCATTCCTGATATCATCTTTAATTGCATAATTCAACATACTGATATTGTTCTTGGACAAGATAAACTGTAATGTGGAGGTATTGAGTAGCTGAAGACACAAATCTTTGTCACTGGTACTTAAGTGATACAATGAGCTCTCTTTATATGAATGCAAGCTCCAGGTTTCCAGGATAGGAGGGGAAAAAAAAATGCAATCCCTTGATGGTATTTGGGCAGAGAGAAGAGCTGGGGGTCATGCTGGGCACAGTCCTGGTTGTTTGCTGAGAAGATGATGTATGCAGGATCAAACCCTTCCCAGACACAGAAAGGAAGACTCCACACTGGAGCAAACCAGCAGAGCTGGGGTGGATGCCCAAAAAAAGTGGGAATGAGCCCCCTCCCCATGCCTGGGAGGGCACAGTTTGATCCAGTAGGTTGGTGGATTAAAGAACTGCAGAAACAGTTTGTAACTCTGCAAAAGACCTTCCAGGGACAGAGATTTTTGAGGAGTGAAGTTGTTGCAGAAGGGAGGTGAGTGGTGCAGTCATTCTGCTAGCAAAGAGTTTTCATGAGGAGGAATAAAATACATGACAATTTAAACCTCAGAGGGAAAGCAGTAACAGGAGGTGGGGGAAGAAGCTGGGCCAGATACAACCCAAGGAGCCAAAAGAAGCACATTTCAGCAAGCAGGGTGATTAACAGTTGGAACAAACCAGCCAGGATGATAATAAATTTCTTTCTCTCTTGAGATTTTTCTGATCAATGGGAGCTCTTCTCTGGAAAATACACTTGAGCCAAAGACAAAGTACTGAGGCTGTTACCAGTGTAAGTGGATGCAATCCTTTGGGCTGTGTAAGGGAGGAGGTCAGCTCTGACCTCCTGGCCTTTGACCTTGCAAATGATATAGTCAATTTGCTTTCTGAAGGGCCCTGCCTCCCTCATGCAGGCAGTGCTGAGGGATTTAATCAATTACTTGCTGACCACAGCAGAATAGTGATGCTCTGCTAGCCTGGCTGCCCTGATAGGGGAGCAGCCAAGTGCTTCAGACCTTTCTTCCACCCATGGGTGGTTTTTTGCTCCAAATAACCTTATGCTGACCCTCTTCTAGACTAAGAATTCACACTGTTCTGATCAGAAACCACATCCACCCTCTCCATCCAACACAGACTCTTCATTCCTACAGTCCCAGCTCCTACTCTGATTTGCTGCCTCTCCTTGACCTCGTTTACTCCAGAACAGCCAAACCCAGCTCCATGGGAGACCACCCAAGCAGGGCAGCTTGCACTTTGACATCCTAAAAGTGCCCATCTTCTGGATCCTCTGAGGTTGTACCAGCTCCTCATGGGTGGGTCTGGTCTGGACACGGGCTGGTGCCTGTTCCTTCCTGGTTGTCATCTCTCCCTTGTGGTTTTGTGGGTGTAGGAACCTGCTTTTCCCGAGGGCACTGTGGTCACTGCCCCATCTGGAGCTTCCCAACCTCCTGTATTGGGACCTCTCTGCTGTTGAGCAGATGAGAAAATACTGTAGGAGCTTAATTCTTCCTTGGGTGCTGGGAGCCTTGAGTTCATCCCCAGCTGAAAAAACACTTTGAGGATGAAAAGCAGCCACTGCAGCCCTTTGTCTTATTGTTTATCCCTGCACACAGCCAGGAACGCTGGCCCCTGACTGCACTGGCACTGGGGAACAGGAGTATGACTCTATAAGGTGAAAGGCAGCAGAGGAACTGGACTTGACTGGTAGATATTGTCTCTGGCCAGGTCCCAAAGAGCTCTGAATTGCTTTTCATCATGTGAAGGAGAAAGGGGGTCCTCACAGCCAGTCCCTGCACAGTTTGGTGGTGTCCTCAGCAGAGGAGCTGTGTGGGAGGGGTAAAAAAAAGGGTTATTGGAATAACAAATGCCATTCAAGGAGAGCTGTGATTAGCTTGGCTTTGTACAGATGGGTAGGAGGAAAGCTGAACTTTATTACTTCTGACTCTTCCAAATGCCTCTGGTTTAGTCAAACTCTAGGACACTTAATATCAGATTAAATATTAAGCTTCTCTAAACGGGGAAACTGAAGTCAAAAGAGTGGGAAAAGAAACCAATGCCATTGTTACCTGTGCTGATTAGATGATAGAAAATGTGATTTCCCTTTAAAGCTCCTGTCAATTTCAGTGAGTGAAATACACTGATGTGCAATAGAGCTTTTAATAGTCCCCAAGTTCCTGGTAACCCTTCATAATCAATTTCCCTGATGCTCTTCTCTTGTATTATCCATTATAATCACCTCCCCCCAGTTCTCCTCAGCAAGCAATTCTGAATTTCAGGCTTGTTTGCAACCTGGTGACCTCCTCCCCTCAATATGAAACCTATGAATAATCATTGGAAGTATGTTATAAATAATTGCATGTGTGTTACAGCCAGTAATTAAATTTTAGGATTTTGCTCCTGTTCCTGGGTGACCTTCTTCCTTTGCAAGGGTAAGAGAAGCCTTCAAGCAAGTTACTTGACCTTTGTATGGATCAAGTTGTCTTGGATTACAAGATCATCTCTTAGAGCAAAACTCTTCTTTGGTTATTTGAGCTGGGAAAACAGTTTTCCATGGCAGAAATAGGGAGGGCATGAGGAGAAAGTTCAGCATGAAGGTTCAAACCTTGACTAATAACTTATTATTATTTAATTTCCTTCCATCCCCTGGGATCTCTAGGATGGGAGGAACATGTAATTGCCATAAATGCAGGTCTGAGTCAGGGGAAGACTTGGTGACTTTGGGTGACTTTTCCTTCCTTAGAGTTTCAGAAGTGTTGCTTTCCAGAGGCCCCAGTGTTTACAGCAGGTGACAGTTTGCTGCTGCCTTGCACTGTGAAACCCCGTCCCACCTTAAGCAAGCTCTGACTCTAGCTGCCTGCCTCCAGATGCTTTATTTCAGCCCTGCCACAAGCCAGAGGTCTTCTTAATCAGCTTGTTACTTCCCCTGACAATGAAGTTGATGATCTTGGCTGTGGCCACACTTGACACTTGGCTCTTGCAGCAAACATCTTGTTCCTACGTGACCAGGATTAAGCTCCCAGATAATTGTCTGCCAGTGATGGATGCCACGGCTTCCATGGGCAACCTCTTCTAGTGTCTCCCCACCCTCAGAGTGAAGAATGTTTTCCTCACCTCTAATCTAAACCTCTCTTCCATCTTGAAGCCATCACCACTTGTCTTATCCCTACAAGCCCTTGAAAAATGTCCCTCCTCAGCTCTCTCCAAGATGTCCCTGTGTTGGGGACTCCAGAGCTGGGTGCATTGTTCCAGGTGAGGTCTTTCCAGAGTGGAGCAGAGGGGCAGGACCCCTGCCCATGCTGATGGCGATGCAGCCCAGGGTGTGACTGGGGCTTTCTGGGCTGCACTTGCACATTGTTGTTTCATATTGAACTTCTCACCCTCCAGCACCCCCAAGTCCTTCTCCTCAAGGCTGCTCTCCATCCATACTCCATCCAGCCTGGATTTGTGCTTGGGGATGATCTGTTCCAGGCGCAGGACCTGGCACTTGGCCTTGTTGAACTTCAGCATATCAGATGGGATCAGCTAAATGGACCTGAGACAGTTCCCATCTTCCTTCTTCTGCACAG
This sequence comes from Corythornis vintsioides, assembly GCA_025447755.1. Classification (NCBI taxonomy): domain Eukaryota; kingdom Metazoa; phylum Chordata; class Aves; order Coraciiformes; family Alcedinidae; genus Corythornis; species Corythornis vintsioides. The sequence goes on from JAOEGS010015236.1 coordinate 7,394, forward strand.
CCCTCCTCTGACAAATAATTAGCTTTTTTTTAATTCCAAAATGTCTATTTTTTTTTTTTTTAATACTCTGCCCTCACTGTTTATTTTCTGCCCAACTCCTGCCCAGTGCCTCAACTCAGCATCTCTAGGGGAAACCAATCTGTCATCTCGGGTTTGGAACAACCCCAAGACATGGTCAGTTTTTCTTCACTCTTTCTCATATTGTTTCCACTCTTTCCCTATGCTGTGGCCTCCACATGGCTTTATGTCTTTTATTACTAACTGTTAGCTGGATGAAATATCTCTTTCACTCTCCCTTTTATGAGATGTATTTGAAAAGACTTGCCAAAGCTGCTTAGATCTTGCAAAGCTGCTTCTTACTGCTCTGTGCAGCACTCATATTTGTGCCTTGTGTCATATTTAGCCTTGCATTCCCTCCAAAGAATGGCTTTTATTTATTTTTAACCCAAGTTTGATGATTAAAATAGCACCTCTGGGTCTAGCTTGCAGTCCCTGATGTTCTGGGCAATGTAGATCTATGTTGCAAGAAACAGTCCTGTGTGTTGAGTTCTATTAAGGCATAGACTGGAGTTATTATGTGAGTGTAGTGGTATAGACTATGCCATCATGTTGGTTTGGGATGAAATGGGTGAATTTCAGCTCTTTCTGGGTTATTCATGGCTTGTCCCAGCTTGTGGACTGTGGTTTTAAGCATAAATGTCTTTTTAAGGTGGAGTTTTGTTCATTTTAGTAGAAGTTTTTATGGTTTTCTCTTCTTACTCTTCAACACTACCTGCATTTTTTTCCTTCCATGAGTTTCCACCCCATGTTTGCCTGTCTAAACCCACCAGACTCATTGTTTAGGAGGGTGATCACAACTGAGGCTCCCTAGTCTGTAATTGCTGAAGGCATGGAACTGTTTCCAGAGAGTCACTGCAAGCATTTCATTTAGATTTCTTTATGGATTGCTTAACTTTTAATCAGCTCTGGGTTGACTAACTCTCTGCAGAGGTGCTGTAATGTATATTCATGAACTATAGAGATACTGTGGCCAGCAGGTTGAGGGAGGTAATTCTGCCCCTCTGCTCTGTGGAGCCTGCAGGGCTGGGGCAGCTCTGGAGTCCTCAGCAGAGCCAGGGAGCTGCTGGAGCAGGGCCAGAGGAACCCCAGCAATGCTGGGAGGGCTGGGACAGACTGGGAGGGCTGTGGGTGCTCATCCCTGGAACCACTCCAGGTGAGGTTGGCCAGGGCTCTGAGCACCCTGCTGTAGTTGCAGATGTCTCTGCTCAGTGCAGAGGGGTTGGACTGGATGAGCTTTAAGCATCCCTTCCAACCCAAACTGTTCTGTGATGGTTCTATGATATACATTTTTACACTTAGATATCTATGTATGCATTTAAATACATCAGTGCTTATTCCTCCTCTCACCCAAGAAGCTTCTCCAGTTTTTCCAGCTTTGTTTCTTTCTCTTACCTCAACTTCTGCCTCATTCAGCTCCGCTTACACTTTGGGCTTGCAGGCTCCAGCTTTCATGTTTAAAATCTAGTGTCAGAAGCAAAAGAAAAAGGTCATGATGAGGAGAAGGGATGATGGATAGACCCAGTGACCTGAGCTGGTACAGACATGTACACAAAGTTGTCTTTGAACCCAAGGTTTCTGGGAAAAGTGCCCCTGGAGAACATCCATTGGAACCCCGTGGCTTTGTGAAGTCTGGAGAAGGATCTCTGCTCTTTGATTTTAATCATCATTCATCTTCATAAAACTTCAGGGGGGTTTGGCTTTTGTTTGAATGAATTTTGTGACTTCTAGAGAAAACAGAGGCGGGGGAGTATAATTGAGAGCTTATCTAGTGCCAAATTTATCTTAAAGCAGGGAATGCAAATCACATAGCAAGTGTTGAATTATATATGATTAAAACTGCTTCAGCCCTTACAAAGGAAAAAAAAAAATTAAAAAGAACCTTTTTATTCACCATTTAATCATGTACAGGAAAAAAAAAATAGTGGATGGAACAAAAATGAATTTAATCACAGAAAAAGGGGTCACAGTTCCAGCTTGACATATGCATGGGTTCTCTATCATAACTGTGCAGTGCAGAATGCTCTGGCATTTATGTGGTTTAAAGAGGTGCATTAAAAAGAGAGTTCATTGATAAATGACCCTTTCAGAATGGGTGAGTGTCTCTCCTTACCACGGAATGCTCAAGGTCCACACAGTTGTCTTGTCCCATCTTGGATGCTCTTGTGCTTTGCAGGCAGAGCTGGGAGGGTTTTTTTCAGTGCTTAGTTATATGTAATGACAGATAAATAAGACAAGAGTGTGTGAAACCACTGAAGGAAGGATCCAAATAGTGTCTGGTTTTGCTAACAACTGATAAGCTGGCAGCTGTTCAAACTCAACACCCGTGGATTTTCCTGGTCCACAAAGTGCCAGAGATCAAACAAAGGAAAAAAATGTAATTTTCTCCTTGCTTCTCTATAGTGAGAATGGTAACCTGAAAATGAGTCCTGGCCCCTGCTGAACCAACAGTGATGACATGTTCTTAGGACTGTTTGATGCAGTGGGCATCACAGCTCCCTCGGAGAGCTTGCTGAACTTCATGTTCCCTCTGCCTTTGAAGGCATTGTGCTTGATTTTTGCTGTTGGCAGGAGTGGACAAGGGGATGCTTCGTGCTCTGCCTTAAGATCAAGCCTGCAGAGATGGTGTTTGAGACAAAGGAGGGTGCAGAGTGAACAAACAGGCTCGGGTTGCCCTTGAACAGCAGTTCCCTCAGCTCTCTGGAAAGGGTGGCAAAGGAGGACACAAAGCTCCAGTGGGTGCTGAAATGTGCTTTGAAAACCCAGCCAGCTTTCTGCTGCCTTGGTGGTGGTCAACAGATAGCTGCAGAGCTTCAGGAGCTGTCTTAGAGCATGGTGGAACAGGGAAGAGCTGCTTGAGGGGGTGTTGGCCAGCCTGAAACCCCTTCAGCCTTATTTGCTGAACAAGGCAGAGGAGGATGGATCTGAATGTGAACTAGAAATGGGGAAACATCCCACCATCACTCCTGGGATCTGGATGTTCTCTGGGGCTTAGTCAACCTGCCCAACACTGGGCTCTCTGCCATCCCCAGCAGAGCCTTGTGCTGGGCCAGTGGGCACCCAATTCATCTAAATTCCCTTATTGCCATGCTCAGTACACACCCAACCCTGCATTCAGTCTCCAACAGCTTGTCTTTCATGGGCTAGTGTGGTGGTTACAGCTCTAACCCAATGGTAGTGCTTCCAAACCTATTCCTTTCCTTCCCAGGAGAGTTTCCAACAACAACTCTGCAGAATTATCCTCAGAGGAGGAAATGCTGCTGATTTATTTTTTTTTTTCCCCCACAACAGTCTTACCAGGCTTCCTTCTCAGTCAGCTTTTACACCTCTTCGTGTTGAATACATCAGTGGAATTGCTGCTTTTTAACACCAGCTTAACTGAGAAGAGGGACAGACTTTGTTCTGGCAGAGCCAGGCTTCACACGGACTTTACCCACTTTTTAATTTGTCTGAATCCAGAGTGGTTTCTTTAATTTGATTTTTTTTTGAGGCAGTTGTTCTCACTTTTCAAGTCCACACCAGTCCCAAGGTCTTAAACTGCAACTGGCCAGTGTTGTAGGAATGGACCACATGCCCAAAGCCTGCTGCTCCAGCAGAGAAGGGAGGATGCAAGAGCCCTCTCTGACAGATGCTTCTGTAAATGATTCTGCTGCTGGGGATTAAACAGACCCTTTGTAATCTGTTCCACTTTTTAACTTCCCTTATAACATTTTTCTTAATATCAAACTGAATCTCCCTTGTTACCCATTTACTCAAAATGACTGCTCATCTTGCATCCCGTGATGGTGGAGGGCTATCTGTCACTGTCCTCAACTGTCTTGTTTGCACACCTGAGTGCTCTGAGTTTGTTTCTTCTCAGCCAGATTCCTAAACAAAACAATCCCTTTTCTTGCCCCAAAACACTTATTTTAATGATACCCCTCTGGGATCTTCCTTAGCATGTGTTGCACCATCAAGAAGGTGGACTCAAACTCCAGCTAAAGCCTCAGTGGAGCTGGGAAGTGCAGGATAATTATTCCCTGGGATAAATATTCACTAATCATCCCAAACTTGATGTTTTCTGGTTTACATGGTGCTGCTTTTTCATCCTGTGATCACCTCCCACCCCATGGTTGTCTTCCACATCACTGTGTGGAACACATTTCCAAGGTTTACTTCCACCTCCTGTCCTCTCAGACTTGCATCCCCCAGTCCACATCATCCTCCTGATTTCAAATGCTGCCTTTAACAGATCAAAACAACTTTGAATTTCAGTCTTGTCCTGCATGTTTGCAACCCTCTCTTCGTTCTCTGACATCCACAAATGACATAAATCTATTTTCTATTCCAAGTCATTATGAGAATATTGAATAGTACCAGACTTGGGATGGACCCTTGGAGACCTTATTAGTCTGAAAATGTGTTATTGTGACTCTTCTTAGAGCTCAGTATTCATGAGCATCCATGACTGGCCAGAGGCCATTCTTATGGGTGCATTGTATGGACCTGAGCCAAATAGCTTGCAAAAAGTAGACTCATAACATGTCACCACCTTATTTTCCTGGCCACGTGAAGTCTTGTCCAAATGATTTGCCTGTAATTCATCTGGTTCCTCCTTCTGCTTCTTTTAAAAGGACATTTATTTGTGTCCTTTTCTTTGGGATCTCCTTCTTGATAAGGGTTTGGAAGATAAAGATGTTATTTCTCTACCATCTTTTGTAGGACTCTGATAGGTACCAGCAACCCCTGGGAGAACATTCCTGCACAAGCAGTTGTGTGGCATGGGAGGGGGTGGGAGAGCAGGTTTTTAAAGAGTATTTGAAGGTAAAATCTGTTTTTCTATGGAAAGTTTTGTGGGATATGATGGGAAGCAGCCTGGATGTCATTCTGGAGGTCTTGCATAAAAGGGTTTTCAGGTTTAAATCTTTAAAGAATCTGAAACATCAGATGGTAGCAAGTGCAGGACAGTGACACTGCACAGTGGAGACCAGGGAACAAGAGTACTGGGGTTAAGTGGGGGATAAATTAAGCTAAAACTTTATTAAACTGAAAAATGAAACTCATCAGCAGTGAAAGCAGATCACAGTCAAAGAATAGATGAGGTCCTGCCATACAAGTAAGGTCATTAAAAGGAATATGGTTGGGGGAAAAAAAAAGGAAAAATAAATCAGTATGAAGATGCCTTCAGTTGTGTTGGTGAATAAGGCACAGAAATCTGTGCTGTCCCAAGTGCTTCAGCCTCCAAAAATGCTCCTCTGATCATGAAACAGAAATTAAGGGAAAGCTTTGGACTCTATACTAACACTGCAAATAACTATTAAAAATAGAAGCTGTTGCAGCCTGCCTGCCCCTGGGAACAGCAGGAAAGAAGGATGAGTCTGAGATTAGATCCCAAATAAAATAGGAATATTCAGAGAAAAAAAATCTTTTCCTTTGCCTGCCAAGGGAGATGTTTTCAAGACAATGGCTGGAGATGTGTTTTCTTTTATGCTGTTAACTGCCCCTCTTGGGCCCTTACAAATTGCCCTGACTGAGAGAGAAGCCTTTGAAAATCTGCATTTTCAATGCCCTTGATGGGAAATGTGCTTGTACATATTTCCCTCTGGGTTTTGACTTGCTCCTGAGACTTGTGACAGGAAAATGCAAGAATTATTTGAATGGAATGAGGGCATTGTGATACAGGTAGGTGATGTCCTGAAAGATTGTGGGGGGAATAGTGAAAGGAGGAGACAATAAAAAGCTGTGGAAATGGGTCAGAAAATGGGGCATGGCAAGAGATATCTGATTTAAAATCAGAAGTGGGAAATACTGGAGAGAAAGTAGAAGTGAATTGACATAGAGGCTCTGGCCAAAGCCAGGTGTTTTCAGAAATACTACTTTGATGGATAAAAAAGGGATTGATTTGAAGGGTTTGGTGCCTGGAATAAAAGGAGATGACAAATCTTCTTTCTGGGATGTTATGCAGAAGGATTCAAAATAAAATACAAGTGCTAGACTGGTTGGTGAGTTTTGAAAGCCAAAGAGAGACAAAAGCAAACACTAGAGTTCTGGCAAGTGTGTCAGCCAAAGATGAACCTGTAAATCCATCTGTAAATGTCTTAGGACAGTATGACAAACCTCTTGGGTGCTTTGCAGGCTGGAGGGTTTCAGGAATACTCTGGAAACAGCATCTTAATGTCCAGGGGAAGTATTTGCTGCATAAAGTGTTAAAGGCAAATATTCAGGTAGGGAAGATGGATCCTAGCAAAATGGACTGCAAAATCATTGCTTCCAAAGCAAAAAGCTCATTCAGCTGCTAGCAAGCAGGAGGGTGATAAAGCTTTCATTTTTCCAGCTGCATCTGGGAAGCTTGAGCACTGTGCAAACCAGGAAAACAAGAGCTGAGAGTGTCTGAGGAGTTGGCATTTGAAGAGAACAGCGTAACACATGCAGATCTGGTGGGAGAGATTCCTCTTGGCTTGAGAAGTGGGAATAGAATCATAGAGGTGTGAGGGTTGGAAGGGACCTCTGGAGATCATAGAGTTCAACCCCCTGGCAGAGCAGGAGCACCCAGGGCAGCCCACACAGGAACAGAGCCAGGGGGGTTGGGATCTCTCCAGAGCAGAAGACTCCACAGCCTCTCTGGGCAGCCTGGGCCAGGCTCTCACAGTGAAAAAGTTTCTCATGTTGAGATGGAACTTCCCATGTTTCACCTCA
>JAOEGS010015236.1:14225-24814 GCA_025447755.1 Corythornis vintsioides
CTCTGGGCAGCCTGGGCCAGGCTCTCACAGTGAAAAAGTTTCTCATGTTGAGATGGAACTTCCCATGTTTCACCTCAGTTTCACCTCACTCTCAGCCTTTCCTCACCAGAGATGTTCCAGTCCCTCATCATCCTCACAGCCTCCTCTGGACTCTCTCCAGTATTTCCCTGTCCCTCTGGACCTGGGGAGTCCAGCACTGGACAAAACACTCCAGATGTGGTCTCACTAGTGCAGAGTGGGGGGGGAAGGAAGGAGAACCTCCCTTGACCTGCTGGACACACTCTTCTTTGTGCTTCCCCCCTCAAGAGACCATGGCCCTTCCTGGCAACAAGGGCACACTGCAGTCCCATGGATATAAATAAACAGTTCCATGTAAATGAATAAACTTCTGGAGGCCACAGCAAAGGACAAGACATTGTGGAAAGCTTTTAGTTGTGTTACTGAGAGAAGGTTTGGGAGTTGCATATCAATTCAGGTCAACGCTTTCTGTAATTGATGGTGTGGTGTACAGGCACAAAAATTAGTAGTGCCGAATATATTGCAGCCCTGAGGTATTCTGCAGAACATGTGAGAGCCTGAACAATGCATTGCAGAGGTTGTAAATGAACACAGAGATGTAAGAAAATGGGTAGGGGTGAAATGTGTCAACAATTTCTAGCTCGGAGAGAAGAATTAACGATGGTGGATCGGATGCAGTGGACGTGTTGGGTTAGCCAGGGGACTCTGAGAAGGTGTTAGTGGAAACTCTCCTCTTAAGGTATCTTGTAGGAAACAGTAAGCCTTTATTTTGCAGGTATGTGCTTCCAAAGATGGTAACAATTCACATCAGTCCATATTTAATAAACAGGATTTGCAAGATTTTTGAAGAGTTGGTAAACAGCAGAATTCTTCAGTCAAGCAACTTGAAGCAAGGTGGAGTTAAGGGAGTTAAAAAAATAAATAAATTACAGGTGTATGTATTTATATATGTGCATAAAACCATTCCAGGCTCTGAAAAAAGATCTGTATCTCACTCAGCTGGACTTAAGAAGACTGCCTTTAAGGCACGGATCACTGCTATCTGAAATTCTGCTCAGAAAGCTGAGAATTAGGCTGCCTTACTTAGTCAAATCTGGGCTGGGAAGCTGAGCTGATCTTGAGGCAGAGATGGACAGACAGATAGATAAAAATACATGTACAGAATCAAATGATAGCTCCAGACTCTGTGGCTGATGAGCCCTGAATGCTCTTTTAGTGGCAGTTGAGCGTAAGCTGCAATGCGAGAAGAATTTCTGTTTGCAAGAGAGGGAGACATAAAGGGCTTGTGCTCAGGTTAATCTAGGAAATAGAGACCAAGAGAAAGTGTTAGCAGCATTTCCTTCAATCTCCCATCTCAACAGAAGCCTGTGAAATTTGTCTTTCAAGTCTTGTTCAGTGGGGGCTGTTGAGGAACCTCAAACACCAGAGTACGAAGCTCTTTGGGGACCTCACAGCTCAGAGACTATAGCTAAGGAGGATGCTCTGCCTTGACAAGAGTAAATGTAGATATTTCCTTTCCTTTACACAGACTTTATTTTCTTTCTGTGTGTCAAATCCAGCTGATGACCAGGGTTGTGCCTGGGGGCACAAAGCAAATCATCAACACTGCAGTCCAGATTGATTGCCCGGAGAGGTGGTCAATGCCCCATCCCTGGCACCATCCCAGGGGAGGTTGGCTGGGGCTCTGAGCACCCTGTTCTCAAAGCAGGGCCTTGTGTTGGTGTTTTCCAGACATGTTGTCCACTGTTTCCAGACCACATGGGGTCATCATGGACTAGATGACCTTTAAAGGTCCCTTCCAACCCACTGCAGCCTATGATTCTGTGTTCACACTTGTACCCCAGGTGCAGCTGCCTGGAAATGGTCCTTCACCAAGGTCAATGGTCTCCTTGCAGGAGAGTCAGACCTCCCTATTCAACAAAATGTACTTTGAGATACCTGTGTAAAAACAATCAAGGTTCTGTTAAGGCCATGGGAAGGTTTGTCTCTTCCTCCTGCACATTAGGAGTAGCTTGATGTAAGTGTCACTGAGATAAGCAAGAGCAGAAACAGATGTGGAGCATCGCTACCAACAGGATGTGAAAATAAACTCATTACTCCATCTGCCCGCTGTAAACAGCGTGAAATTAGCAGCAAGTGAGGAATAAAAACCCAGACAAATGGCCTTTTAAAGCGAGCAGAGGGAGCTGGAAGGTCTGCTATTAGCAAAACAGAGGCATGGAAAGCCCAAGCTGTGCACAGAGGGGTGCACAACCCGAGTTCCCTGGTCAGCTGGGGCAGAGGTGGAGGAAAATCCCGTGGTGGGGAGTCACAAGGGGCTGTTGGGAAGGCAAAACCAGAAAGGCCAGTCCAACTTTGGGAGAGAAGAGCTGATTTTGCTTTTGTCACTGCCAGTTAGGAAGCACCATCTATTTTATAAGTCACAGAGATTAGATGGCTGGTTTTTTTTCTTTCCCGAAGAGGCGCTCTCTTAATGTTGCATAAAATTACTCTCTCAGGGGTGGCACGAGGAGGAAGACGTGGTGTTCTGTTGTCTCAGTTGCAGACATCACTAACAGTAGAAGCCCCTGCATGATTTGGTTTTTAAGTGCCTCGATTACGGAGCGGGTCATTCGTGACGCTTCGCTTCCAGTTGCTTCAAGCACCTCTGTCGTCGAGTCTGAACAGGGGTGTTTTATGTTTTGGGCTTGGGCTGTAAATATTCACCCCTGGCCTTTGTTCTATGAAGCAAGTCTCGGCTTGAGGATATATTTACTTAAAATTTTGCAGGAAAATTTCTCAAATGGTCGATCTGCTTGATTTATTTCAAGCGGGATCCCAAAGTGTTTTACAGCTTTTACAGGCTGGCTGTGTTTATAACCATCCTGGGGAGTATCTTCTGCAATTCATGTAGCAGAGAGGGGGAAAGGAGGATCATAATTTCTATTTTAACCTACTTTTCTAGCAGCTGACATCACACCGACAAAGTCATCTCTCCTGGAATAAAACCTGCCAAGCTTTATCCTCGTCCAGAGGAGATCCTTTGGAGACAACCAGAGCAGAATAAGTTAAGCAGGTTTTGGGATTGGTTTTTTTTTCCTCTCTGGATTCTGGTCAGATATGTTCATGGGAAGTTTAGCAGTGTCTGAAAGTAGAGACTATGAGCAACTCTGGCTCGTTTTATAGATCTCAGTGAAATTGCAGATCAAATGATATTTCAAGGAAACTCACTCCTTGTGTTCGGAGTTCTTCAAGATATGACAGCCCAAGGCAGAGTTTCGTATATGTTCGAAATAATTTCTCTCTCCATATTTGGCAGATCCAAACAAGCCTTGAGTGCTAAATAAACTAGGTCTATGAATAAATCAGGGGTAGGAGAGCTCAAATTTGAGGTGTTGTGAGACTTGAAATAACTGAAAGCTTGACGTTGGCCATGAGGCACTTTGAAATAGGCTGGAGGTTGATGAAAGGTTTTGCATTTGCGATGCCATCGAGATGTTTTGGGAGGAAACCTCCTGGTGGGTTCACCCAAAGTTTGTAATAAACGTAATTGAAATATCTGAACTCCAGCTGCTACCTTCTACTCTAATCAAGAGCAACAGAAGCAGCTCCTTCTTAGCAAATCCCCGTCAACTGCTGATGGAAGAGAAATGGATATGCTGGGCTCAAGAGCTGATCTGGGAGGGCAGCAGAGACAGGTGCAGAAACTGAGGGCAGGAGAGATAGTAGGTAGAAGGAGGAAAAAGGGATTTTATGGACAGGTTAATGGGCTCTTGGAGAAAGGGGAGATCTCATGAAGCCCTCAGAAAAGGAAATCAGAGCCCCACATTTTTCTCAGGAATTTCCTCATAGTCCAAGATGGGTCTCACCAGGAACAGATCTTGGAGGGGCTCAGAAACCAGAAAGTGTCCCCACATTGTCTACTCTGTGAAGGGTAAGTGTCCTTATCCTTCCTGTTCCCATCCAAAGGGAAGACAAGTAGTTATGTTAGGGACAAGAAATACTTTTGGGAAGTATTAGAGAAGTCCTTCTTCAAGGTCATGACAGCAGTTTCTGGTTTTATAGTGCAGCGTGGTCTGAAATTACCTGCTAGGCATAAGGATTGATTCTCCCCTTCCATAAACCATGTTTCCCTCCTCATCACTCCCCCAAGCCACAGTGCAGTCATGCCTGACCTATGTCAATGTGCTCCAGAGCATCACACCAACTGGAAGGAGTGTGATTCACCATCACTTTTCCATCACCTGGTTCCATTCACCCACTCCTGTTTCCCTGGGATGCTGCAGCACACTCGAGCAGCCAGTACTCTCCATCATGTGGGCAATCCATGAGTAGGAGTGTCAACCCTGGGCATTTAAACCCTCCAGTTGACCTGCCCACTTAAAGATTCTAGAAGCAAGGTCACTTGCTTGTGAAGTGGATGGTCATGAGATGGATTTCCATCTCTGCATGTGAAAGTGGACATCCCAGCCCGGTCCAGCTCATGGGAGACATGATTAATTTCCCACTTGGGGTTGCTCCATCACCCTCACAGCCTTTTCTGTCTGGTTTTCTTGCAGAAGGCATGGCGGAAGCTGTCAGCTCGAGCAGGGACTGCCTTCAAGCAGGTGAGTCCTGTACCAACGACCCCATCTGCAGCGCCAAGTTCAGGACCCTCCGGCAATGCATCGCGGGCAACGGTGCCAACAAGCTGGGCCCTGATGCCAAGAACCAGTGCAGGAGCACGGTGACAGCCCTGCTCTCCAGCCAGCTCTACGGCTGCAAGTGCAAGAGAGGCATGAAGAAGGAGAAGCACTGCTTGAGTGTCTACTGGAGCATCCACCACACGCTGATGGAAGGTCAGTCAAGCAGGGTCTCCTCATTCTTGATGAGTCTTTCTACAAGGAGGGTGCTGCTGCTACTCCCCAGTACCAGTGTGGCAACCCTGTAGTATTCTGTTCCTTCTCAAGACCTGCTGACCCTCAGAGAAATGTCATTTTGGGGGAAAGCCATCCTGAAAACAGGAGACACCTCTTCTTTTTTTAACCTGGCCTCAATTTTATGATGTTCCCAGTACACCTTGAGATCTTTTGCTGGGGAAGTCATGGTGTGTTTTGCACCTAAGTACACCAGTCAGCATCAGGAAAGCCATGGATTTTACAGGAACACTGTAAAATGCATGGCCCTTGAGGAAAAATCCAGCATGAACTCAAACCAAATCACTCTCTTGGAGGTTCTCAAATGCACCAGAGTCTCTGAGTTAGTGAAGATTTGGCGCTGGTGACATCAAGAAAGAAGGCAAAAGTGTTCCCAGAGCCAGTGTTTAGCAAGTTTGGATTTTGACATTATATAAGAGTCATCATAAAAAGTGCACCTCAGTGGCCATAACTCTTTCTTGTCAGGCTGGTGAGTATTTTATGCACCATGAAAATTAAAACAGGGAATAAAACAGAACCTTCGAGCCATGGGCTGTGAAATAGATTAATAAAACACCTCTGGCTGAAAGCTGAAAGAGAAGGTGCGGGGGTGACAACACAGGCCAAAAGGCCAGGAGAAACAAAGAGGATGGAGAACATAATGGACAGGCTTGTTAGTATGGGAACTGCTTGAGCAAGTTCCTGGAAAGCTTTCAGGTGCCACAGCTTGCAGAGCTTGGTGCTGTGAACTGGCTGGGGAATTAAGAGACCTCAGCAGCCTCTAGGATCCAAGCTTCCCCATAATGAAATGCTGGGTGGATTTGTTTTCATCAGAGTGAAGCGTGGGGTAAGGGGTGACAAGCCAACTTTTCCAGTCATCTTAACAGGCTGTATCACAGGTTCTTCCCTGATGACCTTTGTGGCCCAAAGCTTTGGGCACAGCTCATCTACGGTATGGCTGTGCAGGACAGTGGCGTCAGGAGGATTTTCAGATCTAGAACTGCTGTTGGAAGAGCACTGAGAAGATGTCAGGGAGTGCTGGGAGCAGGTAGGGGACAGGTGTGGATCTCCAGATACAGAATAGGATGCGAGTGCTCAATGGTCAGGTTGGATGGGTTTTCTGTGCAGTATTTTGGGACCTTAATCTGACAGAATCATAGAATTGTTTGGTTTAGAAGAGACCTTAAAGATCTTGTAGTTCCAACCCCACTGCCATGGGCAGGGACACTTTCCACCAGAGCAGGTTGCTCAAAGCTTCATCCAACCTGGTCTTGATCACATCCAGTGATGGGATGTTCCCTGGGCAGCCTGTTCCAGGGTCTCACCATCCTCACAATGAAGAATTTCTTCCTAATTTCTAATCTAAGTCTCCCCTCTTCCAGTTTGAAGCCGTTACCCTCATCCTATTTTGGGGATGACTGCAACAGGGTTGTTATCAGAGACTGCCAAGACTCCTCCCCACTTCTCCTCTGCCCCACATTCTTTCAAGCACCGTGTTCAGTTGCAGTGCAGGTTCACACTCCCAAATGGCTGATTTCCTCACCTTAATTTCTCCAGAGAAATAGATTTCATAATAATCACGTTTCAGAGTCCTTACACGTGTTTAATTGACTGAGAAAAGAAGCCAATCCTCACACTCCGTGTCGAGCTTTGTCTCTCAGTCCTACAGACCCGGGAGGCTGTAAAAAGCTTCCTAGAAGCCCTCTTGTAAAATCAATTGTGGAAGCGTGTGCTCAGGGAATTTACAAAGCATACTATTTACTCAGCTTCTCCTGAGCACACGCCTGTGTTTAGCCACCTTCCCATTTGGAGGCACAATAACACGATGACAACCCGATAACAATTCTCTGATAAGGTGCTATATCATCAGGACATAAAACTGCTAACGCTGGAACATACAAATGGGCCCCTCTCCGGCCAGCAACGACACCAGATATTTCAGTGAAGGTGTAAAAGCTGCCTTGTAATGCACCTGTGGTAATTGCACGGGGCTGTGTATCCTGGGAGCTATTTCTTCCTGACCACAGCTGGTGATCAGCATATGCCCGGAGCAGGAGGTTTGATAGTCCCTTTTATGCCGGCGAGTGCATCCGTAGCTGCTGTCTGTATCCATCTAAATGTCTAATAAAACAAAAAAATGATAGCGAGCTGTTTGCTTCAATAATGTTCTGTGGTATCCATCAGGATGACAGGGCATCACAGACCATTGAGCGGATGAAAGGGAAGCGCCGATGGAATAAAATTGGCTCCCCAGCAACTTGAAAATGAAGAGGGGAAGGTTCTGCGGGAGCTGTGGGTCATTAGCTCCATGCCGAGCAAGAAAGAAAGGGCTGTTGGCAAGGAGAAGGGGGAGAGGTGTTAATAAATATGAAGGAGTTGTTGCCACACTCAGCCCTGGCTGTGTCCACCAGTGAGGACCACTGAGCCAGGGGGGGACATCTAGGAAATAGCAGGGATAGCAATGGAAACTCCACGTATGTAGGGAGCTAGTGGCTTAAATTCTGCCCATAAGCAACACCCTGTGCTCCAGTCTGGTGGCCTCTGTGGAATTCCTATAAATGGGCCCAAGGCTCAACCTATAGAAGGTTGCAGCTCAACAGTTCCCTGAGAGAATGTCCTACTCCAGAGCTGTGATATATGTTGAAAAGCCAGTTTCACACCATTCCTTTCTCTAAGGATATGAGCATACATCAGTTCCTGTGACCTTGAGTAGTATCCATTTCCTTATGACCTTCAGAGCACATGTCCCCTTGGACCTGCCAAGCAAACTTGTGCTGCATCTGTTGAACCTCAGACATCCCTTGGGAGCCTCAGTTGCCTTCTCACTAACTTCTCTCTTCAACCCAGGCATGAATGTACTGGAGAGTTCCCCATATGAGCCATTCATCAGAGGCTTTGATTACGTTCGGCTGGCGTCCATCACTGCAGGTAGGTGGGTGAGAAGATGCTCTTACTGGTTTAAACAGGAGAAACTGGTTGTGGGAGAGTCCTTTGTGGTCTTTTCACAAAGCACTGCTGAGATTTTGCAATCACATTTCCAAGGAGCTGCTTATGATTCCTGTGCTAAACTGGTGGCAGAACATGTCCTGGGAATAAGCACTTGTGATTTTTGTGCTTTGGCTTTTTCATGTCCATACTGTGAAGGGCTGGGACTGAGGGACATGGCAGGGAGGCCTCATCACAGGTAGGCTGATTCTCCACAGCAGGTGGATGACCTGTGCCATGCAGAGTGCCGAGCAGGGGTTGCTTGGGCATGGTTAGGTATGGGAATGTGCTTCCACATCAGCCACAGGGTCAGACTCTGCAAGCAAAAAGGTCAATAACCCAACCTACTGGTTGATCTCAGCTGCAGCCTTTAACCCTGAGGGCAACCTCAGGACTCAACCCCATGTTCTGCTCTGTATCATGTAATCCGTTTAATAACATCAGCAGAGCTGCCCAACACCTTTTAACCCCCTGGAGGGCATGAACCCCAAGCTCAGCAGTTAAAAGGTCAGTGCAGTAGCTATTAAACCATCCATCACCAACATCACAGCTGCCACCACAACCAGCCTTCAGCTCTGCTTATCCACCACAGCTGTGGGGAAGCTTTGCTGACAGTGCTTTTTGTTTACCAAACTCATCTTGGAGAAGACCACGTTCAACTCCTGGGTCTCTTGGATGTGCCAAAACAGAAGACTAGTTGCAGCTCTTCCCAAGCACACAGCTAACTCTAACATCCACAGCTGGAGTGCACCCAAGCGAGTAAAGAGCAGCAGATCCCTGCAGCCAACAGATGTCTGCAGTCCCCACAATGGTGAGGTACTTGTTTGGTGAATATATCCAGGAGCAAATTAACCCATCAGCCCTGGACAGTCTGAGCAGCAAGGGGAAGGGGGGGATTCTCCCTGACCTCACATCTTATAGAGTCCACTTGGCTGATCTGAGCATGGGAAGTGAAGCATGCACAAAGCTGCTTGCCAGGTCATGGTTGCTTTTGCTGGAGTTTCCCCCCTTTCCCTGGATGTCCTACAGGGCCCTTCAGAGCACGTCAGAATCCAGAGATGGGGATTTTTATGCCTCATTAACGGATTGTCAGGTTTTTAAAGCAGACAGAAACAAGTTGGGCAGCAAAGCGAATGCAGGGATAAAGAATCAGAGTTAAGTTGGAAAAGACCTTGCAGATCATCAAGTCCAACCATTAACCCAGCACTGCCAATCCCACCACTAACCCATGTCCCTCAGCACCTCATATGCTTGTCTTTTAAATCCCTCCAGCAATGAGGAGTCCACCAACTCCCTGGACAGCCTGTTCCAGGGCTTAACAACCCTTACAGTGAAGACATTTTTCCTCACGTCCAACTTAAACCTCCCCTGGTGCAACTAGAGGCCATTTCCACTTGTTACCTGGGAGAAAAGATTCACCCTGCTATGTATCAAAGGACTCAGCACCTATCTAGGGGCACTAAGATTCATATTAATATCCAGGCATTTTTAATGGGAAGCTCTTATGTTGTGGGAACACACCAAACAAAAGCTTCACCTGTCCTAAAATCACTGCAAAACTTGGAATTTGACTTGTTAGGACAACAGGAAAGGGAAAATAAGTGCTTGGAGAAGGAACATCTAATAATGTTGGTCAAAATGAAGAAGGGCAGCCAGTTTTGGAGTCCTTAGAGAATCTGTCCATGTTTTAACACTTGTCATCAGTGGCTGACTGGTTTTAACTCCCTGCCAAAGATGGGGCTTAACTCTGCGTTGGAAATTTATCATTCTGGGATTTTGTTTTTTTGGAACAAAAAGATTCATTAGAAGAGAGCCCATTGCACTGGTGGATCCAGTCATGGCCATCAGAAGATGCACTTTCTAATGACTGCTGTCTTCCCAGGCCTCAGGTTGGTCAATCCATGTTGGCAGGGTGCTTGGAGATGCCCAGAGTAGAGCAAAGCTTCATTTTATTAAATGTAGGAGCTTGGTGGAACAGGTTCTGGGGTGTGAGGTGTACTTTGTGGCCGTGGCACCTCTTGGGAAAGGTGAATAGGGAAAGGGGATTTGTTCTGCCAGGACCCAGAGAGCGAATGTGGACTTCATCGTGGCCACTGCCCTCCCAGAGCTGGGTGGTAGCCTCCCCAAGGTGACCACGGATGGGAGCAGGATGGGCATGAAGGTCTTGGCAGAGA
Organism: Corythornis vintsioides; assembly: GCA_025447755.1. Taxonomy (NCBI): domain Eukaryota; kingdom Metazoa; phylum Chordata; class Aves; order Coraciiformes; family Alcedinidae; genus Corythornis; species Corythornis vintsioides. The sequence continues at coordinate 24,277 of JAOEGS010015236.1, forward strand.
GTGGGGGAGAGGTCAGGTCAAAACCCCCCATCACCACCTCCCGCCATCCCCGCAGGGTCTGAGAACGAAGTGACCCAGGTGAACCGGTGCCTGGACGCCGCCAAGGCCTGCAATGTGGACGAGATGTGCCAACGGCTGAGGACCGAGTACGTCTCCTTCTGCATCCGCCGCCTGGCCCGGGCCGACTCCTGCAACCGCTCCAAGTGCCACAAGGCCCTGCGCAAGTTCTTCGACCGCGTCCCTCCCGAGTACACCCACGAGCTGCTCTTCTGCCCCTGCGAGGACACGGCCTGCGCCGAGCGCCGGCGGCAGACCATCGTGCCAGCCTGCTCCTATGAGTCCAAGGAGAAGCCCAACTGCCTGGCTCCTCTGGATTCCTGCCGGGAGAACTACGTCTGCAGGTAACCACGGTGAGGTGGTCGATGTGCCCCTCTGCTCTGCTCTGCTCTGGGCAGACCTCCCCTGGAGTATTGCAGCCAGTTCTGGAGCCCTCAGCACAGCAGAGACATGGAGCTGATGGAGCAGGGCCAGAGGAGGC
>JAOEGS010015237.1:0-11040 GCA_025447755.1 Corythornis vintsioides
TTTTGCCAAACAACATGGAGCTTTTGCGTTTCCCCCCCACAGCCCGGGCTGCCAATCCAACCCTCCCCCTTAATTACCCCAGTTTAATTAAAAACCAGCCGCCCCCCCCCCCCCCCAGCTAAAAGCAGTGCTTTTGCTTTGCAGAGAGCACCTACCTGCACCAGTGAGACTGAGACAGAGTTTGGCAGCTTCACTGAAGAGCTCTCCTGCAGTGCCCTTGATGACCCTGTCTTCTGAGGGGCTGCAGGGCCCTGCCACCTCACCCAGCAGCACCACACTGGGCTCTGGGCCACCTCCACTGGGGCCTCTCCAGCAGGGAAGGAGGAATTGCTTCCACCACGGGGTGCCTTGTGGAAGGAGAAGCTGCTGAACAAAAAAACAACCCAGTTTGAGCAGGATGGAAGGATCCTTTGCAGGTTCTTGCATCATCTGGCAGTGTCTGCAGAATGGAAAGGTATCCTTTGTGCTTCCTGACACAAGACAGTAGAGCTCAAGGGGAGGAGAAGAAAGAAACAAACAAGGCAAAAACTGATAGAGTTGCTCAGCTGCACCCCCAAACCACAGCACAGGCTGGGAATGCAGTGATTTTGACTGCACAGGAGTGGAAAAAAACCTGCTGGGGACCCCTTGGTGCTCTCCAGAGACTTTCTGAGCTGCCAGGAGCTGGGCTCCATCCCCCTCTGCAGCATCCACTGCCTCCAGGTAACTGGAAATCCAAGCCCAGTGCTGCAAAGCTGGTTTTCTTCACTAGTTCCACCTCAAACAAACTGTGTTTGAGACAAGTAAGTTTCTGTTTGTGATTTGTTGTGTAACCCATTGAGCCTGGTACCAAATAAACCTGCCTGAAACCACCTGAAGCACTCACTGCCTGTGGACCATCAACTTCTCCTGTTCCTGCAGTTCCTTCTGCATTCCAAGAAACCTCCTGTCCATCCAGCTGGCCAGAGGTGGGGTCAAGCACATTAACAGAGAATGGAAAGAAAGATTTGACCCAGCAAGTAAAGTGCTGAGGGGAGTAAAAGAGTAATGGAGTTCCCAGGTGCTAAGGGATAAAAATAGCTATAATGGATGAGCTGGGTGAAATAAGGTGGCTCTATCAAAATTAATGCAGCTTGTGCCTCAATTAATACAGTAGTTTGTGCCCCAAATGTCTCCCCTGCACGTGATTTTAATGGATTTGAGGGGCCCAGCTGTAAGTCTAAAATCAGAATGTCATTAGTAAAAACCCTGAAAACAAGAGTAAAGAGATTGCATTTACTACGTGTTGTTGTGTTTTCAAAGACCTAATAAATAAGATTTCTAAATATAATTTCCATCCCTTTCAAGACAAGAAACTGCAGAGATGAATGTCATCATTTCAGTGCAGTTTGCACTGGAGCTGCACGTGTGGCTGTGTGGAAGGGGGGGGTGAATGTTCAGCACTCACCAGGGAAGGCAGCAGCAGCCTCAGGCACCTGAGGAGTCTCCAGGGTGTTCTCACAGCAAGGGCACCTCGGGTGTATCCAGGGGGTTGAGTCCACTCAGGGACCTGCCTGATGGCTCTGAAAGCTGGTTACACTCCTGCTAGTCCATCAGCTGGGGTGAAGCAGCAGGACTTGCTTCATTTTCCCAGGCAGGGTGTTGATCCAGCCCTTTCTGGCAGCCCAGCAGCAGGGACACGATGGGAGAACCTCACCTGCAGTAACCACCCACCAGTGTGGGATGAGGAGATGATTCCTGGCAGAGCTGCCTCCTCACTGGGAGCAGAGTCTTCCTTCCAGGCAGCAAGAGAGGAGAGAGAGCAAGGTCAGCACAGTGCAGGGTTTGCTCTCCTGGCCATGTGGCACTGCTGAGCTCCCTGTGGGCAGTGCAAAGAGGAGGAGCCACCCTCACATCCCACAGCCCACCCAGTCCCCAGACTCCTTGAGCAGAGGGATTTTGTGCCTGGTGGGAAGAGCAACATTCCAAGGGACCCAGCTACCAATCCCAGGCCTTACTCCTGCTGCAGCTTTTCCCAGCTAGGGCAGGGAGCCCCTCAACCTCCCCCCTCCCCAGCTGGCAGTTTCCAGTTTGCTGTTCAAACCCAGACTGGTGCTCCCAGGCTGTCCAGGCTTCACTGTCCTCCAGCGTCGCTCCTCCCAGCCCTGGAGAGGAGAAGCAGAAAGGGTTGGTGGGTTTAGTGATCCCCAGCTCTGCTCCCCACCCAGATCCACCCAAACCCACAAGGAAAAGGTGGTTCCCACAGGGGGGTTGGTTTGTGGAGCTGCCCCTGCCCACCGTGCTGAGGAATGGGCACAAGGAGGGGGAATTAAATGGGTCCTTGGGTTGGTTTTGTTGGGTTTTGGGTTTTTTCCCCCTTTTTCACTTCAACAGCACCACCCTTGTGAGCTTAGAAAGGTCACAACTCCACCTAAATAAACCTTCTCCCCCCAGAGTCACCCAAGCACATCTGGGGGGATTTTTGGGCTCAGTTTTGGAAGCATAAATAGAATTTTTATTCCCTGCCTCTGCCAGGTTGTAAGTGAAAGGAAACTCTCCTTTGTTACCTTCTCATCAGTGACAGTCCCAGCAGGAGCTGCCTGTTGCCTTGGTGAAGTTTGTCACTGGGTAGAAGGAAACGTGGAGGAAAAAGGCTCCTGGAAGACAGGTATCTTTACAAATGACAGAATATTTATTACCAATACCTTTAAAAAAAGATGACATCTGCTAGATCACTGATAAATAGCTTTTACACCGGGGAGAAAACTACAGAAGCTTTGTGGGTTTTTTTGTTCCATTATCATGGTTTTGTGTTTTGGGTTTTTTTTTTAGTTGATTTTTTTTCTTAATTTATTTGATTTTTTTTTTAGGTTTTTATATATATATATACATTGAGGTAACCATATCAAACTAAGAAAGGAACACAGCTTGAAATACTGACAATATTTCTCTGGTCAACACCCCTGACTTTTACACAAGTGGAATCCTGATTATGCGTTACTGAATAAATATATTTAGAAGGTCTAAAAGTTCACTGTTCTTATTCTGTAAGCAAAAAAGACAAAGTTACAGGCAAATTCAAGCTATCAGGAAGGAAAAAAATAAGGAAAATAAATTAATTAAACCACTGCAGTGCATTTCAACTTGAAAATTTCATAGAAAATTCCATTGCCTTTTGCTGGGGTGATCCCATCTGAGTGAGCTTACAAAACGACCCCGGAGTAACAAACGGTCCTTCTCTTGAGAAGAATTATTCTGCTGTGGATTTTGGTGGGTGTTTGGTGGGTTTGGTGGGGTTTCTTTTCGTTGCCTTTGGGCGTTTCTGAAGAGGTTTCTCACCACAGACACCCCCCGCCCCGAGCCCTTGAGATGCCACCTCCCCGAAGCGCCGGGAGGGAGCTCGCGGATCATCGAGCCCAACGCGCGGCACAGCGAGGGAGGGTGAGGAGCTGGGGTCTGCTGAAGCTGGAAGGAGTCACCTTGTTGTCATCTCCTTGCTGTTAAAACCCCAACCTCCTCCCCCACAGAGGGTCCAGCCCCAACCCTCGGGGCTCTCCCCCCAAGGCCTGCACCTCGGCGAGCACCTCGGCGCGCAATGGCTCGCTCGCAGGGTTGCGGCGTCTTCGGTCCTACCAGGTTTGATGCCAGTTGTGATCAAGCCAAAGCTGCTTCGAGACAGGAACAAACCCATGCTGGGCAATGCCAGGGCATCAGCTACACCTCCTGTAGTCCACGAACGACCCCAGTTCCTGTTGGATGTGGTGTTTGGTTGGGTTTCTCTTTGCTCTCGGAGCTTGTCCTGCTTAGAGCTCTGAAGAAAAGATTCCATCCTGTGTGTTACCAACACTTGGATTGAAAGCAAGACTTCCATGAAATGAAACGAGCCAAGTTGCTGCCAACTTCCCAAGCACAACTTTGAACTCTCTCTGTTGTAAAGGAAAAAATTCCAAACAATATTTTCATGATCACGCCGCCCGGAGCGTTTGATAGCAGAGGGGAGGGGGGGGGGAAGAAACCAAATTAATATCTACATCATATGTTAACTTTAAAAAATTCTATAAAACACTAAATATATAATAAAAAATATGCATATAAGGACATATGTAAACTGCTTTGGTAACATCATATTACAGATGTTTTCAGTGCATTGCAGAGTTTCCAAGGAAACTTCAGCCAAAGCTATATTTGCTTTGAGGAAGTACTGTATAATGCCATTCCTAAAGAAGCATAAACATTATTTGTTTTGTTTCCAGTAGTAAGATGTACTCAAACCACAATATTACTTAGTACTGGGTGTCTTCAAAACGACTAGCTAAATGTTGCTTAGGTTAGAAACAAGGAGTCCTCGGTGTCATCTTTGTCATAAACTGGACCGAGCTGTGAGCGAGATCATGAGGGTGCTGATGGCTGACAACGTGCAGGCCTTGGAGGTCGAAGAGCCTGATCCCCTGGCGTAGGCATCTGGGCAAAGGACAGAGAGGGGAGAAGCCAAGGGTGAAGAGAAGCAGCCTGTGGTCACCCAAAGGTCTCCCCCACCCCGGCTCTGAAACTCTTCTTGGGGCTGAAAGGTGAAGATCTGGACAGGCTGGGAGCTGGGCAGAGAGGAACCTCAGGGAGTTCAAAGTGTGGAGTGGGAGGAACAACCCCATGGAGCAGTAGAGGGGAGGTGTTACCTGCTGAAAAGCAGCTCTGTGCAGAAGGACCTAGGAGTGCTGGTGGAAAAGTCACCTGGAGAAGACTGAGAGGGGGTCCCATCAACGCTAATATCTCAAGGGTGGGGGTCGGGAGGATGGGTTTGTTAGAGTTAGGTGGGTTAGTTAGGATGGGCACCACTTCAGCAGTGCCCAGGGACAGGACAAGGGGCACCGACTAGAACCCAGGAGGTTCTGTCTGAACAGAAGCAGCTTGTTTGGTGTGAGGGTGTCAGAGCCTGGCCCAGGCTGCCCAGAGAGGCTGTGGAGTCTCCTGCTCTGGAGAGATCCCAACCCCCCTGGACACTGCCCTGCTGGGCCCTGCTCTGGGTGCCCTGGATGGAGCTGGAGGGTGGCACCAGGTGATCCCCAGAGGTCCCTGCCAATCTCTATGACTCTGTGACCCCTCCTCCTGCTTCAGCCACCTCCTGTTCTGGGTCTCACCTCTCCAACTGCATTTTCAGCTGTGCCGGGGCTGCTTCCACAATTCCATTACTTCGTGGCCTGTTTACTTATTATTTGTTTGCTTTTACCACTGTACTGTATTCAAACTGTTCCTCACAGCACCAGCCTGGCAGGATGGAGGTCCCTGAGGAGCTCCAGCCCTTCTCCATGGCCCACTGCCTTCAGCCACATCAGAGCTGGCACGTGTTCCTCCTCCCCATCCCTCGCAGCTGATTCAATTCCTCTGTGTGGTTTATGCAGCCACAGAGCACGACCACGGGGGAGATAATTCCAGGTTTTAGTTTGTTTATGGTTTATTTGTTTGGGGTTTTTTTTCCTATACCTTGCTGTAAGTTTAATGCCACCTTCCTGCATTGCAGAGGCTCCTGATTTAATGCAGCTTATAAACGGTGGCATTATTAATGGAAGATGGGACAGGGAGGTTTTGCAAAAGCAATGTTGGGTAATAAAATACTCTCTTTCCTGCTTGTTCTTCTACACAACCTCATTTCCCTAAATAAATATTTATGCACCCAGCACACAATGGAATATGGCAATACAGTAGCCTTATAAATTTAAAAGCCTCTGAACACTGCATTTTGTATTTCGTTACAGTGAATTGCAGAAGAACAATATAGACAACATGGATATGTGGATGGAAGGAAGGGAGTGGGAAGTGTCTAGAAATCTTAAATACAACTCTAACTACTTATGATGGTGTTCCTTATGGTTTAATCTTACCTCAGGATGGAATCAGAAACGTGAGCTGGAATGGCTGCTGATCCCTGGCTAAGTCTGCTTCAACACCAGTGTGGCCAGCAGGGCAGGGATTGACCCCCTGGAATGGGCACTGGGGAGGCTGCCCCTTGAATCCCAGGGTCACTTTTGGGCCCCTCACTCCCAGCAGGACACTGAGGGGCTGGAGTGTGGCTGGAGAAGCGCAGTGGGGCTGGGGAAGGGTCTGGAGCAGCAGTGTGGGGAGGAGCAGCTGAGGGACCTGGGCTAGTTGAGCCTGGAGAGAAGGCTCAAGGGAGACCTTCTGGCTCTGACAGCTCCTGGCAGGAGGCTGGAGTCAGGGGGGGTCGGGCTCTGCTCCCAAGGAACAAGCACCAGGACAGGAGGAACCAGCCTCAAGTTGCCCAGGGGAGGTTGAGGTTGGAGCTGAGGAACAATTTCTTCCCCTCCGGGGCTGTCCCAGGCTGCCCAGGACAGGGGTGGAGTCCCAGTGACCCCTGGAGGGGTTTCCAAGCCCCGGAGCTGTGGTGCTGAGGGCCATGGGGCAGTGGTGCCCTGGCAGGGCTGGGGGATGGTTGGACTCAGTGACCTCAAAGGTCTCTTCCAACCAAAACAATCCTAATCCTGGCTTTCATCTCCCTACCTGGGAACTGCCCAGTTCTACAACCTGCTTCTGCTCAGCTTCATCCCCCCGGGGTGGAGGTCTGTCCTGGCAGTGGGTGAGGCGGAGAGAGAGGTGCTGGTGACACCAGAGCTCCCAGTTTCACCCCCCTCAGGCCCCTTACTGGATATCTTTGGGATTCGGATTTGCTCGCTGCTGCTGCCGTCGCCGCCGTCGCTGACGGGTTGGATCTGGACGATGTAATCCTCCTCCAAGGGCAGGGACAGCTCCACTGAGGTCCTGTTGGTCTCAATCACGGATGTGCTGCTCTGCCTGTTCCACCTGTACAGGACCTGCAGCCAAAGGGAGAGGAGAGGTGGCAGAAACAGCAGCAGCAACAACCACTGCCCCACAGGCATCCGGATTTCCCGCCGCTTTTTCCCCCGCCTCTGATGCTCAGACACGGTCTGGTCACGGTTGGGAAGGGGGGGGTCTTTAGGTTTTGGGACCCCCCCAGCAGGGAGGTGACACTGGGAGGAGGGTGATGCTGATGTGAAGCACCCACTGCAGCCTCTGGACCTGGCAGGGTCCCTCAGCAAAATCTTGATCAAGCTCAGACCCTGAGGTTTATGGAGGTCAGAACTTCTTACTGTGCTTCTTCAGGAAGCTGAGTTGGGGGGTTTGATGCAGTGTCACCATCAGCTACCCCAAATCACTGAGGGTTTTGGAATTACCTTCTGAGCTGGGAATTCTACTGAGCAAGGTGAAAAATGGTGACAAACTATTTTCTGCAAAAATACATTAGAAAAAGGAAAAAAAGCTGGGCAATGCTTTGCTGTGCTCCAGGAAAGAGATCTGGCTGAGTTACCCCAAGTTAAAAGCTGTTTAAAAACCCACTAGATGGAGTTTTGCTTTTTCAGGGTGGTGAGTCTCTCCCTCACCCCCTTTCAATTGCCTTCTTAATTTGCATTTCAATCCAAGACCATGGAACAATCACTTGGGCCCAGCCATTGAGGTTCAGTTGAGGCTTGGACTAAAAACCCCTGAGGAAATGTCTGGTTTTTGGTAATCCCATCCAGTGCTACTTAGAAGCTGGTGCAGAAATTGAGGAGAGCTGGCCCAGCCTCACCACATTGCTCCAGACTGGGAACCAAACACAAAGTGTGTCCAGGGCCTTCATCTCTTCAAGCTCTGGTGGGAAATGTTTGCACAGCTCAGCCTTCACTGGCAATTGCACACTGATGTCTTCTCTGGGCCAAATAAAACCCTTGTGGAAGGAGATAGAGCTGAATTAATCCCAAGATTTCTCTCTAGTTAAATTATATTCCATTAAAACTGCTCCTAATGAGCAGTCTCTTTCTTTTCAGAAGAAAATGGGAGCTATTAAAAAAAATAATTTTATTTATCTGCAATTAAGGAGTCAACTGCAGCCTGTGGAAGGTTTACACCAAAGCAGGAGAGCAGTCCTGCAGGTGGGAGCTTCAGAGGGAAGGAGCAGGTCTCAGTCTGTGGGCTAAGACCCCTGAGCCAGCTCAACATGCTCACTCTACACACCTCTGTCTGGAGAAACACTCCAGTTTTAACCTGGAAAAATCACACAGGAACCATGAAAACCACCTCACCTGGTCTTATAAACTCCCACCTTGGGTTCATGGAAACTTTCCCTACAGCCCAACATGGGAATCCAGCACCAGCTGAGGCTCAGTGAGGGCTCCCTGCAGGAGCAGGAGTGTGGAGGGAGGTGGTGCAGGGCAGAGCTGCCTGAGCAAATACCTTGTAGCCTCTCACTTCTGACTCGTTGTCCAGTGCTTTCACCTGGTCCCAGTTCAGGATGATCTTGGAGTCAGATGAATTCCATATGATGTTCCCAGGGGGCTGACTTGGTGCTATACCAACACAGACATACACACTGGGTTACTAAGGAGCACTGGTTCCCAGTTGGATCCCTCCCAGTTCCAGTGAGACCTCTAGTGCCACAGCTGAGTGTGCCCAGAGTCCTGTTGCTCTGGAAAGCTAAGGAGCTGTCCCACTGGTCTGTGACCTAACACAGGTTTCAGTCAGATGCTCTACATGTCTGAGACCAGAAGAGGGGGAAAAAAAAACCCTCTTGAAGGATAACTAGTTAATTTCCCTGCACAGCTGTCATTTGGGTTTTCCCTGCTCTGCTTACTCAGTGTGGGGAAGAGCCTTCAAAAAAACCCAAACAATATAGAATAGATAACTCAATCATAGAATGTCAGGGGTTGGAAGGGACCTCTGGAGATCATCTCGTCCAACCCACTGCCAGAGTAGGATCCCACAGGAACAGATCCAGGTGGGTTTGGAATGTCCCCAGAGAGGGAGACTCCACAACCCCCCTGGGCAGCCCCTGCCAGGCTCTGGCACCCTCACTGGGAAAAAATTCCTCCTCTTGTTTCCATGAAACTTCCTATGCCTCAGCTTCCACCCACTGCCCCTTGTCTGGAGGGCATCACTGAGCAGAGCCTGGCTCCATCCTCCTGCCACTGCCCTTTCTATATTGATAGAGACTGCTGAGCTCCCCCCTCAGTCTCCTCTTCTCCAGGCTAAAGAGCCCCAGCTCCCTCAGCCTCTCCTCAGCAGAGAGATGCTCCCCTCCCTTCAGCATCCCTGTGGCTCTAAAATAAAGCAGGCTGGTGAGTCTTCACAAAAACCCTACATAGACAAGTCTGACAGCTCCTTCAGACCCCAGAATGTTTGAGGAGGAGCAAAACCCTGGCAGAAACCCTTCCAGGCAGAACCACCCCCCATGCTCAGGAAGACTCACGGGGCTTTCTGGTGGTGACGTTGACGGCGGCGCTGGAGGGGCCGGTCCCGGCCGTGTTGTAGGCTCTGACTGCCAGGTGGTAGAGCTCGTTGCCCCTCAGGTTGCTGACTTTTGCAGATGTCTGGTTGCCAACTGTCCTGATCCTTTTGGCATTTTCTTCCTTCTCATCGTGTCTCCAACATCTGACCTGAGAAGGGAGAGCAGGTCTGTGTCTATTCCCACCTTCTCTGGATGGTAGTGTGGTTGATTCCAGAGATAACTCTGCTATTTCTGCCCCAGGTGTGAGTGCCACAGGGCAGATCCTGCACCCTGCTTCTGAGCCCTTGCTAGAGACCAGCCTGGCTGCAGTGCCCCTCCCCGAGATGTTGCCTAGCCATGGAAGCACATCCACAGAATCATAGAAATCATGGAATCATAGACATGTCTGGGTTAAAGGGAGCTCCAGAGCTCTAGTCCAACCCCTCTGCTGAGAGCAGGGACATCTGCACCTAGAGCAGGGTGCTCAGAGCCTCCTCAAGCCCCACCTGGAATGTCTCCAGGGATGGGGCCTCCACCATCTCCCTGGGCAACCTGTGCCAGTGGCCACTGCTCTGGTGGGAAAGAACTTCTTATTTCTAATCCTTTCTAAAGGAGGGTTCCCCCAGCAAGCTCTGCTCTCTGTTTTCAGCCAGATCCCACAAAGATGAATGTCTGCTGTGTGAGAGAAAAAGAATGCCATGGGAACCTACCCGCTACTGTGTCAGGAGCAGCACCACAATGGCTGCCCACGATGCATCTCCACATCTCCTCAAGGCTTAGTACTGAAAAGACCCCATGTTGTGTTTCCCTACCTCATATCCCTGAATTCTTCCTCTGTGCTGGTTCTCCCAAGGGGGAGCCCAAGAAACTTCCACATCTGAGGCAGAAAGGCTCCTGGCCAACACAGTGGTTGGGGCTCTCGTTGGCTCTGGGGAGAGGAGTGAAGACTACAATGAGAATTAGTGAAAACTAGAATTCAAGAGTTTTCAATTTCAGGTTCAATTAGACCCAGGCTTCAAGGGATTTGTTTTCTTCATTCCATGAGAAAAGAACCAGGAGACCACAATAAACACCCACGGTTCAAGACGCTGGCCTGCCAGCCTGTGCCAGCCAGCTCTGCTCCTCTCCCGGGGCAATCAGAAGATGTCATTACTAAACTCAACCCAGGATAGCGTAATTAGGACAAGAGGGAACATTTTCTAATCAGTGGCCATTAATTCCTGCTAAACCTCGGTGGAATTCTTCCCAGATTACATATTACTTTTCCATTAATATCAGAAGATTTCATTACTATTAATGTTATTTTAATGACCAGCCGAAGAATTCATCACGGGCCGGCCGTTTCTCCATCAGGCAAAGGATACATCAAGGTGGATCCTTGGAGAACCAACCACCCACCCCCCTAATTCCACACCCAGGGGGCGAGGAGGCTCTACCTTCCTCCGCCGAGTAGACGACGGTGACGGGGCTGAAGGAGCCCTCCCCTTTGTTGTTGTAGACCCCCACTTTGACCTCGTAGGGGGAGAAGGGGGGCAGGCTCTCGTTGCGGAACACGTATCTGGCGGCGTCGGGCGAGGCCACCACGGTCTGCATCCAGCTGACGGTGCCGAAGGGCCGGAAAGCCACCACGTAGCCGAAGCCGCCGCCGTTCTGCAGCTCCTCGGGCACCGTCTGGGGGCGGGGAGGGGGGGGGGGGGGGAAAAAACCCAGAGCTTTTAGCAATGGGAGGGGTTTGGAACCCGTTGCACGTGCTGGAGTCTTCACAGAATGGCAGGGGGTGGAAGGGAGGTAAAAGATCCTCTAATTCG
>JAOEGS010015238.1:0-15921 GCA_025447755.1 Corythornis vintsioides
AATACTAACGGTAATTAATTTAATTATAGACAGTACTTAGCAGCAGATCACCTGTCCTGAGATAAGTTTGATTACATGTAACTGTACAGTGCATCCGAATTAGAAACTGGAAGTGTTACCTTGTTGATATTTTTGTTCCCTTTCTCCTTCTCCACATGCCTCTTTCAGTGCTCTTTTTTATTATATGAAGAATTGTTTATTGATGAAATTGCTAAATTAGGCATGATTCTATGGCCTTTTTCTTTCTTTGACCTCCTTATCAATTACCTGCTGGTGGGTTGTGAGATAGTGGTACCCTCATCATGTATAGTGCATCATCAAAATTGAACAGAGGTCAGATGCTTCCCTTGTTTCCCTATGATATTCACTGTAGATTTTCTTTAGTTTAACCTCTCTTGAATGTCAAATGGAAATGGATGCTTAAGATTTTTTTACCTCACATTTGAAATTTAAAACCATCTGCAATCTGTTATGACTCACTTTTAATAGACTCGATTTAAATAATATGGGCTATTGTAATCTTTCTTCTACTTGTAGGTTGTTGTTTGGTTTTTTTTTTCTAGATAGTGTAGATCTATTTTTATAATCCTTAAAAAACAGAATATTTATCATTCTATGGCTTGCTGTGAGTTAAAGCTTTTCATCTATTACACAGCATTTGGGAAATGGCTGGTGTCCAACTGTTCCAATTTAATCATTTAGCATCACTTTCATTCACAATTCAGAGAGCATATTAGATGCTTTTTAAAGAAAATGGGAAGTGGATGGATAATTTATTTGCAGAATAGAACATGAAAATTTCAAGTTGCATGATCATTTCATTGCATGCTCCTTTTTTTTCCCCTTAAAATCTTCAGTTTAAATTTCCTTTCTGACATAAAAGAAATTTTATATTTTCTAAAGGCTTTTAAAAGTAGGTGGAAATATTTTATATTAATTAAAAGAATGAGATTAATAGAGTCATTGGTGATTCTAAGAATCACTGTTCTACTAGTTGTATTTTGTAGCCTGAAGAATAGCACTTGAACTTGCCTGTTGGTAGGGACTATGGTAGATATATGCCATTTAAAATTTTTCCAAACCCAGTCAGGTGCTAAACTCTGAAGTTACTTTCACTGCTAATAATAGGTTCAGCACATTTTCATACTGAGGATTATCAAAGTGATTTTACTTCACAAATGAAGTTTAAGAGAAACTCTTGTCCCTTGTTATGTGACAGTGTTAGTGCTTTTTGGATTTAAGATCTGGTGATCAGAGCTTCATTTTTTAATGCATTTATTTCCTTTCATTCCTTTTTTATTTTTTTTTCTCCCTAGAACCTCGTTTTCATAGACTGTCGTTCAAAGAAACCCAAAGTTACTGAGGAAATTCAGTTGCATTCAGATTTTTCCTTCCTCTTTAAAATACTGCCTTTGTAAAAGTAGAGAAAATTTACTTTAAAATAGTATTTTGAAATCATTGCTGAGAAATATTTAGGTTCACCTTGGAGTTAGCATGGACAAGATGTGTATAGTTGTTTGTTGCTTAGAGAGGACAATAATTAAATTGACAAATCAGTAACTTCAATAACAGTAAGTAAATGAGAACAAAAGCAAATGAAAAAGTTGTGTTCTCAGCTGAACCCCAGTGTCACTCTGCTCTTTGGAGTTGCAGATAGTTTGGGTGTATGAGTGAGGTTGCTTTTAATTGAGAAGCAGTGCTTTGAGACAGGATACCTAAAAAAAAAAGAGGTATTTTTTGCCTTCCCAACTGGCCACAGATACTAGAAATGCAATCAGTTCTGAAAATAAGTCTGTGGCTGATGCTGCAGACTGTATGCTTGAGATAACAGGTTTCCATAAACATGACAGTGAAAAGTTTATAAAAGTGAACCAAACTCTTCATTGCTGCAGTAGGAAACAAGCCTTGCAGGAAAGATGTTACTCTTTAGGGGAAAAGCCAGGAAATTCAAAAGATAATTTGGGAAACCTTTTTGCCAAATTTAATAAATTTGGTTTTATTATTATATCTGAGCTTGTAGAGTTTTCAGTTTACTTTTCTTGGTCTTAAAGAATGCAGTAAATTATAATGCACTGCTACCTTGTTAATTTAGGTGGAGGAAAGCCTAGTGACTATATTGCATGAAGAAGGATAATTTTATTGCTGCTGCTATGGGATTCTCTCTGGACAGTAGTTTCAGAGCAGAGCAATCAGGCTTTAGTGTTGCTTTTCCAGCTATGAAAGTGAATTTTTTTTTTTTTTTTTTTTTTTAGTGGTTAAGGAGATGAAACAAATTTTAGTTTCTCTATGATTACCTCAACATATTTTCCCTAAGAAACATACTTCAGAAATGTATTTTGTTTTGTAAACTGTGCTTTGTCATTTTCAACAGATGCAACACATCCTTGTGGAAGAGAATAAGAAAACTGGGTTATGTGCTTCTAATTTCATTTAGAAATATGCCTTTTTTTTTTCCCCACATTATTTATGCCATTGCTACACCTATACTGCATTTTATAAGGCTGAGCCAAAACCAGTTTCCAAGTCAATCTTAAACCTGACAGAACTTTGTATGAACACACTGTGAGAAGTAAAATGCAGGACTGATGCACAGAGCTACACAGGCATTACTGAGCAAAGGCTGCTTATGACTCAACACAAAAGATGTTTCTTACTATGGGATACTCTCACTGCCTTCTTTTTGTAACACTGTGTACTGTTGCCACAAGGGCAGATGGAACACCAGATGGTCTAAGCTGATATGATGAGCCCTTCTGTGAGCTTTAGTACTCCTGAGCCATCTACTATGCTTAAGGTAAGAGCATCCCTGAGTAGAAAATATTAGCTCAAAGTTATCTGTTATATCTTCTATTCCTGAGGCCAATGCTTGAGTGTGTGCCCGTGTGTATTTGAGTTTGCAATGGACCAAACCTTGGAAAATGTAGGTGCAACCTGACCTATTTTTGTCCCTGCTTTCAGCAGGGGGGTTGGATTACATGACCTCTAGAGGTCCCTTTCAACCCAGACATTTCTATGATCACAAAAAACCATACAGGAATAAATTTTGCAATATGTGCTCTATATGAATAAAGGTTGTGTTGCAGGTAACCATATCCAAAAGATGCTCTTACTCTTATCTTGACTTTAAATGAGACCACCAGAAGATGGCACTCTGCAATCTTGAACAGAACAGCTCTCCTCCTGCTAACAAACACAGAGCCTCTGGCTCTGGTAACTGTTACAGGGAAGTTATGCTTGTATACTGGTGTTTTCTAATGCTACTGGTTTAATTGATACTATTGTTATCTCACTTATTTTTTGATATGCTATATACAGTTATTAAAAATAAAATAGCTGAGATTATCATACTTCACAAGCACTTGCACAACATAAAACTCATAAACATGTATATATAAATATGCACACAAGCACATTTAATTCACTCTACTGAGTCACTAATCTATTTATTTTATTTTTTTTTATTGCAAAAGGAAAAGGTTTATTGTTGCTGTCTGTTGGAATTATAATAGAAAAGCTAAAAAAATGTCCACACCTGGCTTGGTAAAACATTACTCCCCTCTGGCCTTTTCTGCCCAGTTTTCAAAAGGCAGGACACAATGCTTTGTTTACAGAGAATGAAAAAAGGTGAAAAGCTTTCACTTCAAAGAAAAAAACCCAGACCCAAGCTTAGAGTAGCAAACAGAGGTTGTGACCTTCCAGAGCAAGTCTTTTGTTAGCTCTAATAAAAGAAAAGCAGGCATCAGGCATTTTTCAAAACTGCAAGCCTGGTTGCTCTGCTGGGTGAGATTCTGAATTGACTTGCAGTTTTATTTATTTATTTAGTGATTAGATGCATATGTTCATGGGAATGGTCATTAGAATTCCTGCTTCAAAATTCATTAAATTCAGTGGAAGTTTTGAGTCAAAGCTACAAGCTACTGAGGAATGACAAATACTTTCTTGACATTTCTTTTTCCCAGGTTTTTGGAATCCAGAATGGTGTGAGTGACCTCGAATTTCCCAGGTTTCTTGAAAGGTTCTGGAGTCACTCACACCTTGTTCTTGCTTTTCCCTCATTGTCTGCAGAGGAGCTATTGGCACTGAGATCCATCGTGGCTGCGAAAAAGAGGAAAGCCCCAAGTAGAGGCAGGGTGGAGAAAACAACTATTGCTGCAGATCCCTGAAACCAGAAGGCAGGGCAGGTGCTATAGGGGTTGGGTGGAGGGGTGGAGGTAGGAGGTCCCCAGGATTCCTGCTACAGAGGCTGTCTTGTGCTTATTATTATTTTTGGTTCCCAAAATCTATAGCTGTCATACCCCCACCCCAGGTTCTTGGCAAGTGTCATCTCCTCTTGTGCTCCCAGCACAGTCTCCTCATGCCAGAGCTGCTATTCCCTATGTTTGAGAGATCCAGCCCTCCCAATCTGATCTTTCCAAGGTCCTCCACCCTCCAGCCTAGGGGGACTCATAGGTTTTCCTTCCTGAGCTCTGCCCTGATTCTCCACTCAAGCTCTAGAAGGCATAACTAGCCACTTCTGCACAGCTTGTCCCCAGTCAAATGCTTGAGGAGCATCTGGAGCACATCTGGAGCAGCACCTCTCCTGGTCTTGGTGTTTTTTTGCTCAGGATCAGATTTGTGATGCGATGCATTGCAGTTCACACATCCTGCAGTTCAGCACTGCCTGCCCACACATGTTCTCA
Source organism: Corythornis vintsioides (assembly GCA_025447755.1). Lineage (NCBI taxonomy): Eukaryota > Metazoa > Chordata > Aves > Coraciiformes > Alcedinidae > Corythornis > Corythornis vintsioides. The sequence goes on from JAOEGS010015238.1 coordinate 4,680, forward strand.
GCTCTCAGAAGGTTTAGTTTCTGCATATTTTGTGCTAGCTCCTGTCTCACTGCCCTGATCAGCTCCTCAGCTTTTCTGTCTTACAGTCTTCATCCAAGGGTCTGTACCAGCAAGGCACTGATTGGATGGGAATCTACTTGTTCCTTGCAGATATCAGGCACGTGGTGAAGTGGGTGTTGCTGGAGGAGATGGGTTGTGTTTTAGGAGACAAGGTTTATAGGAGGTGAGCCTGAGTCTTTGGAGGAAAGTGTTTTCATAGGAACATCTGCTGAGAACTTTTGGATGTGGGGCACACTGGGAGAAAAGGAATGGCAAGAGGGACTTTTGCCCAGTGGCCTCTTCATCATTTAGAGGAGCCTCATCCAGAGCTGTGGATGGCCTTCTTCAGACCTTGGTCTTTCTCACTTTTTTATTTCTTCCTCCATCTCATTCTGTTGGGATCACATCTTCATCTAGCTGGTGGAGGATAGGACCTCCTAAGCCACCATGATGGTTTTTTTTGCTGTCTGGCTTTGCAGAGGTTTTTGTAAAAGGTCTGGGTGAGTGCAAATGGGACCTAACAGACCTATTTTTGATCAGAACAAGCTATCCTTTGCAGCAGATGTTGTAGAGGAGAGCAGGTATCTATCTTTTGAAGGCCTACAAGGCCTTAGTACTTCTCTGTGAAACATTTCAGAGTGTGTTCTGGAAGAACATCTGTCCATTTCTGGTCTGTGTGTTGAGAGTGTTCTTAACCCATCAGCTTGGTAAACTAAAGCACTTCTGGCTTGGTGTCCTCCTCATGGCACCTCAGAATCTTCCCCAGAAAGAAGGGAGGTATGGAACCAATTCAAGATTTGTTCCAATTGCTGGTGACAATATAACTCTTATTTAGAGAAAAGCAAATTAAGAGCACAAGTAGCTTGTTGTCTTGAAGAGGTAATAAATAACATGTCTCTGGTGAGATGGAGCAAGCTGCATGAAGAAGTGAGTTACAAGGGCTGGTGTAGATTTTTACATAGATGTAGAAATAGATGTACATAGAGTTTTTGTCAGTTGCCAGGGTTGGGATGACATGTAGAGCAGCCAGCTTAGTCCAGCCAGGGGGTTTATGGCACCAGAAGCTCCCTAGCTCTGGTTATTAGTTCCTCCTCTAAGTTTTGGAAAATAACAACAGATGGATAGCTTGTTTAGAATAAACAAGGCAGCCAAGAGTAGAGCAGAGCCAATTGTGCTGATAACCCAATCCTTCCCTAATGATCCATTAGTCAAGCTACTGATGTGAGTCTGTGTTGTCAAGTAGGAATGACAAAACACAGTCCAATAAAAATGGTGAAGATTTCCTATCTTCTGTTCTGGGAAACAGTTGCCAGGACTTCCCAAAACAAATTTTCTTTAAACAAAACAGAATTAAAAAAATTAAACTGTTGAGCTTAAAAGGAGATTTTTTCCTGCATATTCTTTGGGAAAGAAGGAAACAAGGATAGATCAAATGTGATAGCAAAATTAGATTTAAATTAATTCCTCAAAAGTATCTGAAAGGGTTAGAAGGTTAGTTCTAATTTTTAAAAGCATTGTATACACTTAAAATATTCCAGCTGGGGACTAGCCATGTATTTAGATATCTATATAAATTTGCTAATTTAACATTCATTTAAGGACAGTATGATTAGTGTTAATCACCATTTTTTGGACAGAAGGTTTTTCTATAAAAAATCTTGTTTTTATTAAACCCAGACATTTTGTGGAATCATGTCCATGTCAGTGAATTCTCATTTAGACAAAAGCCCAGTAAAATAAACCAATTCATTTGCATTCTGTTCTGATGTCCACAGAACAGGATACTTTGAAACAGTTCTGTTTTGAGAATTTGTGTTTTACTTTACTCAAAAAGATTAAATGAGTTTAAATGAGGTAAAAACATTTTAATTAGTTTAAAATGAAATCTTAGTCCATTAAAAACAAAATTTAATTTAGCATATTACTTCCCAAGGGTGTTTAAATTTCCTGTTTACTCTTTGAACTACAGAAATCTTTCAGTTTCATTGTATCCTCTGTAAAATCAAAAAGTCCAGTTCTCCTCTCAGTCAATGTGGGACTATTCCCTTTTGAAATTTTTACTCAAGCTTGTGATTGCTCGTCATATTGCCAGATAGTGATTAATGTTTTGGGGTTTTTTTCTTCTGTTTCTGTGTTCTGAATGTAGTTTTTTGCATGCTTAGTTATATCTAGAACCTATATTAGTAACCATTTCTGTTTTCCTGTGTGTATTTTGTTTTACTGCCACAGAGCATAGCTGTGGAGATAGAGAGAAATTAAAGCAAACCTGTTGAGAAAGTTCCTTCTTCCCCTCTCATCCTCATGCTTCAGTTCTCAAGGAATGTGATCCAGATTCTCTTCAGATTCAAGCATGAGCTCAAATTCTAATGTAAGAAAATTAAATATATTCAGTAGGGAAAAAAAAATCCCTCCGTTTATCAGGGAAAAAAAAAAAAAAGAAGATATAGTAACAAGAAAAACTAAACCAGTAAGAAACTTAATGGGGAAATATCTATGGGATTATGAAAACAAATGGAGTTGTGATAAGCACATTGGATTTTATATCGATGAAAACATTTTTATTTATGGGCATTAGCAAATAAACTCCTTCAGAATCTATCATGGTTATTTTCCCTGGTAATTGAAATCTGCATGTATTTTTTTTTCAGCTGAAGCTAGTTTTAAGATTTTATAAAGTTCACTGGAAATGAGAAAATTAAGCTTTTATGTATCTTTCTTTTCTTGAATGCAAGGTCGTTTCATTGAAATGAATGTAAGCCTAAGATCAATACATGAATAAATGTTGCCTGCAAAAAAGAGCAATGATACTGCATGATGTATGTTATGCTGAAGGCTGGTGTCTTGATCCCATCTTTTTATGCCATAATTTAGTACAATTTCTATTTATTTTTTTATTCTTTATTATTATATTTATAATAGCAATTTGATAAAGAAATGCAAAATAATGAGCGTGACTATAGAAAGTTTCATAAAACCAGTTGTGAATTAGAAGAATTACATGAAGCATCAAACACAAGCGGGATCTTTGCACTGTTGGGTGACCACACCTATTTCAGTGAACTCTTGAAATGCAAGTGTGGAAGTTGAAGAAGCAGGCTTCAGAGAGACATTTGAAACTCCAACCTGAGAGATGTCATGGCTGATTTTAGAAATCTCATCTGACCTCAGTCATGCCATGCAGAGCCTCCAGACACTGCTTGCCAGCAATTTGGACTGAGGTGCACTGGAACCTTTCAAAGCTTTGCTTGTAGAAGTAGGTGATGTGAGCACTTCCACCACCACTTCAGGTAAGGATAGTCATCTGACTTATACCATTCTGATTTGCACAGCTTTAGGGTTGGCATACCATGTCCCATTTCAAACAGAGCTGAGGAGATAGTTTGGGTAGGACTGGTGTGGTCCATTTGGCAGGGTTTGGATGGGGGCATCTGGTCATGCTATGAAGTCAGAAACGATAAGAAGACTGAGAGCCCAAGCTACATCAGTGGATGAAGTAAAGATGGTTTGGCTATTCTGACAAAAAACACTCCTTGATTATTCAGCTTACCTGATCTTCATATTTATTGTTCTGTGAAATTTAAACGACATAGATAATATCAAATAGCCTTTGAACTAAATTTTCTAAATGTTATGTAAAATAAGAGGTCATGTTTTAACCTTTCCTTTAGAATAAAACAAGGCATTATCATTTTTCTGTGAAACATTATGTGTATTATGCATTCTGTGTAATGATTGTCAAGGGTGAGTTTTCTGAAGCCATGTAAGATACATTAATTTTGATGAATAGCTCTTGTCCTAGATAGCTGTTCATATCTGTCAGCTTCATTTTAGATGCTATAGATTTTGTGAGGGGTTAAATTAGTGATACTTTGGTGATGAATGGGGATGTTTCTTCCTTTACCCAGTAAGCTGGGTGTAGACACTGCATGTTGGAGTTGAGATCAGAATTATAGAACTTTTTTCTGCCACTCTTTCTCATGTTTGTATTTCACTTCATTATGTCTATTATATTACCATTCATTATGTCTATTATATTACCATATATCTGACTGTTCATGACTACTGGGATGAAGATCCTTGCCAAAAGTACCTCTGCAGCAATCCCTATACATTTTTGGATCTCCAAGTGTTAGTTTTTTTCATGTAACTATGAATGTCTGTTGATAACTTTGAAGTCTCAGAGCAGAATCAATACCAGATTTTAGGTTTCTATTTACAAAACAACTCATCAAGTAATAATGTGGCAATTGTCCTTCAGATGTTTAACATAATTATATAAATCAAATTAACATTGTCTCCTTAAGTTTGTCAAAATATTTTGACAACCATTTCAGTAAATAGTATTTAACATTCAGTTTATTTTCTAGAAAAAAATAATGTATACTTTCAGAAATTTCATGCCCATTCTTAAATCTTGCTTATTTGCACATACATGTTACTGGTTTTTTTTACTGTATTCTTCCAGATCTTCCAAGTTTTAAGATGTTACACATAGACACAATGTAAGAGAAATTTTTGAAATATAGTTTCCTTCATTTAAAATTTCTTTAAGATGTAGTGGCATATTTTGCTGTAATATATACACAAATAACAATACCTGTCTGTAACAGAAGGCTTGATGAAAATATTCACAGTGTGTGTTATGGGAACAATTTATTTTTTTTTTTCTATATGGAACTGCTCACTAGGTGTCCTCACAGGATCAGAACTCATTGAATAGCTTTTATAATTAAGTTTGGAACCAGTTATTTTTGCCCAATCCTGAACAATTATGAGCTATAAAAGGAAACTAATGATGTAAGATCAGTCTCTGACTCAATCATGAGATTAAGATGGACAGATGGAGATGGCAAACATATTCCAGGTTTAAAACTACTACAGTTTTTGCTGGCTTTGTACATAATCCATACATGATACTGAGCTAGTATAAATAATAAGTTAATATATAAGTAAACTTATAAATTTAATCATTTTCTGACAGGAGAGGAAGAAGTGTGGAGTGATTAACAGTATACAGACAAGGACTTAAGGATTTGCAAGCCTCACTGTTGCATGAACATACTTCAGATAATCACATAGAATACAAGAATGATGGCAGTCTCAAACTTGTTCTCCAGGAAAATGTTTTATGATCCTCAGAGTAAGTGCAACACATTTACTTGATATTGAAGGAATAATTGTTTTTTGTATATGTGGCTTATGTTTATTGATTATTTGTCATCAGTATAAATAAGACAACTCCCATTATAAGGCAATCTGTATTTTTCTTGATTTTATGTCATTATATATCCTTCTTGGGTAGCTAGTAATTGTGTTTTTTAAGCTAGTTTATTAACACCGATTTTTTTTCAATTATAACATCAAAATTGACCATGAAGTCAATTAATTTTGCATCCTCTATAAAATAGGCCATAAATGTTTGTAGAAAAATATAAGCAGTCTTGGGAAGTTATAACTGTGCATCTAGAGCTGCTGCTTTTGGAAAATAAGGTACGTACATCAGGCAGATTATTTTTTTTTTCCAGTATGTTGCAACCAGCTAAAGACTAATTTGATCCTTCATGCAGATTCCTGCTAAACAGGTACTTTTCCCTGCACTCTAGGAAAAGGGTTGCTATGGAGCTGTTAGACTGTCTCAGTACTATACAAATTACCACATATTAAAAATGGTATTTACATTTCTAAAACAGGAACATGACCTGCACTTTGACCACTTTTTCTTGGGGATCATCCATCCATAACAGAATAAGGAGTAATGCAGTAGAATTGCCTTTATTCGTGTTCTTAATTATTTAAAGTGATCAAATTATTTTGACAGTTACTCCCTAGAAGTGTCATTAGTAAAACAGAACAATACTAATATCTTTTAATGGAACAGAAGTTTGACATAGTGGAGAGGCAAATCAAGTGGACCTTCAATAGATGTAACTTCACCAAAGATGGTTTGGGCTGGGGAAAAAAAAAAAAAAAGAAAAAAAAGACAGAAATTGACAGAAAACACAAATAAGCAGATATTTTGAAACTCAGTAAACATATCTAGCTCTGAATAGTGAAAAAATTTACTGGGATATAAACTATTAGATAAACTTTGCATGTGAAGTACTTCAAGGTAATTGCTTTTTAGACGTGCTCATTTGTCTTTTCCTTTAAGAGTTAATTCACATATATCCCTAATTTTAAAACACCAGGCAAGTTAAAGCAGTTATGTAAAGTCTTGTACAGAAATAGAAGTGGCAAATGGAGGTATGTACTTCTTGGAAAATGTAGCCACTAAAAAATATCAGGATGCACAGTGAAATAGCAGTACCTGGAAGACAGCTATGTAAAATTAGAATCTGTAATGCCTGATAGTTTAGTAATGAATACGATTAAAAGGGAAAAGCTGTGGCAAATGTGAGGTGTAAATACTGAATTGCCTGGTTATAGGCTGACACAGGCAGTACCACCTTCATTGCCTGGCAATTAAGAGGTTTTTAGGTACAGCTGGAGCCTGTGGAACAACAGGAAAAGATCAAAGGTCTAGCAGAGCTGATTTATATAGATTTTTTATTTTTTTTTATGGCAGCTGTACATAAGATGTCTATGAATGTCTGTAAGAAGTATGGACTATATTCATGCAAAGTATTTTATCTTAGGAAGGCTAATCTCCCTAGGATCTTAATATAGTCAAATGGAGGAGATGAGCTTTTGCAGATCCCAGTCAAATTAGACTCATGTGCTTGCTAATTGCCTGGGGAAGTTTATCTTCATTCTTCAGTGGAGATGTCTATCATCCTAAGCATTTGTGACTATCTGTACGATGACAACCAGCCTGGTGCACATAAACAGAAATTAATTGTCTAAAGTAATGGAGGAGAACATAATCAGTAAATACAATCACCTCCACCACCCCTCCTTCCCCCAGAAACAAAACCAACCAAAAAGCAACACCAAAGCATCAAAAAAAAAGCAAAACACACCCCCCCTCCCCAAAAAAACCAAACAACCAAAGGCTCAGGGGAGACCTTATAGTGGCCTTCTTATACCTGAAAGGAGGACTACAGGAAAACTGGAGAGGGACTTTTTGTAAGGGTATGTGATGACAGGTTGAGGAGCAATGGTTTTAAACTAGAGCAGGGCAGATTTAGATTAGGCATTAGGAATATGAGGGTGGGGAGACATTTGAATGGGTTAGCCAGAGAAGTTGTGGGCTCCTCACCCCTGGAAGTGTTTAAGACCAAGTTGGATGAGGCTTTGAGTAACCTGCTCTACTGAGAGGTGTCCCTGGCCATGGCAGGGGGATTGGAACTAGATGAACTTTAGGGTCACTTCCAACTCAAGCCTTTATAGGATACTATGAAAATTTGGAAAGGAATGTTAAGAATTTGTCTGGAAGGAAGAATATGGCACACATTTGAGTTACTAGAGTCCTAAGTGAGGTTAGGAAGAAGGAAAATGGTTTTCTATGAAGTGTTAAGTCAGTGTGTGGGTTCTCTAAATTATTCTGGGAACCCAGGCAACAGAATCCTGGTCTAGAGAAAAGCCAAGATGTTATCTGCATGGCCTGCTAGAACTGCAGTGTTTTTGAAGCAGAAAGAAGCAGTAAGTACAGAGCAGCACTCAAACAATATGCTTGCCTGACAAATAAACATGAGAGTTGTAGTAATCTGAAAAAGAAATTAGAGTCTATAGTGGGAAGCTGGAAAGGGCTCAGAAAGGAGGCTTCAAGAAGATGCAGACAGAGGAAGTGGTGTTTGGAATGCCAAGCATAAACTGACAGGTTTAAAAAGAACAGTTTTCAAAGCAACTGTGTCAGTATATAGAGGTGAAAGGAAGAAGCTGAGTAGCTGCTGCAGCAGCTCTGAATTGAGTGTGTCATCAGTGTACCACAGAAAAGGCAGAAGTAAAGACAAATTCTGTTTTATGCTCCATATAACTCCAGTTTTCTAAGCAAGCAAGCACTGGGATCTTTCCCTTGTGCACATCTCTGCTCTATTCATGTCAACGTTCTTGGAAGTTTTAAAAAATCTGTCAGTACCTTCATGAGAGTAGAAGCAGAATTTTGCCTAGACATCCAGGCTTCTGTTCCAAAAGTGGTGTTTTTATAAGAGTTAACTTTGCTATCTTCTGTTCTGCATTGTGCTCAAATGTTGCCTGCAGGCACAGCATCTCTGCTATCTGCTACAGTGGTAACATGACCCAGTAACTGTCTTTTCAAAACAGAAGCTTATTAAGTAATTTATTTTCTGTAGATAGCAGTATTTGCAGGTAATTGCTTGAAGATCATAGGAACTTCTCCACAGGATTTATTTTCACAGTATTTTTGATTTCTAAAGCACTATTTCATTAGTGTTTTCTGAACAAGATGGTTAGGTCAGCTCTGCTTGACTGTTCTGCTTCAACAACTGAAGGAGAGGCTAGACGTGCAAGGACAGCTTAGTTGCCCGTGTATGTTCATGATTGCTGACATTGGAAGTGACTGGCTTGGTCACCACTGTTATTTGAGAGTGTCTCCAGTGTCTAAATCACAGATGGAAGTACAGCTATTACAACGTCCTTTTACAAATAAAAAATTGCCAAAATGGAACATCTGTGTGGTTTCCTGTACCTCCTGTGTGAGAAATCCTGGTAGACAGAGAGACAAGGGGCCAAGTGCTTAGCTTGCTGACTATGAATACAAAGTGTTATTTCTAAACCTTTTTTTTCTAGCAATCTTGTTGCCTAGTCAGCATTTCAAACCTGTCGGATAGCTAATTGAATTACAGTTTGTAGTATCTGTATTTTCCTTACCAATGAAGTGTGCCTGAGCTAGGGACTATGCAATTTTGGGTCAAACCCCAGAAAATGTATGAAGAGCTGTGCTCTTGGTCTAGTTAGCAAAAAGTGTTTATTATAATGTGTTTTGGCATTTTTAATCTCTCAAAGTCTCACAAAATTAACTTTGTGGGTAAAGAAATCTGCAGAGAGAGGACTGCTAGAGATTGTAGTGAGCTGTAGCAGCTGCAATGGACTCACCCATGACAGGATAATTTTAAAAGCAACATTTCAGGCTGGATTTCCCTTGTTTCATGTGGGCTAGCAGTTATTCCAGCCCTTCTTTCCTCTGCAGCCTCTTCATCTCAGGTTTGGAGCATACCTGGGCTATCCCTTTACCTGTTCTTATTTAGCTCTCACTGCCCTATGTAAAACGCTGATTTAATCAATTTGTTTTCATCACACCAAGCTCCAGTGCTGCCTCCACTCCCCATCTCTCATCTGTTTAGGCCCATATTGCAGCTGCCTGTAATTCTGTCAGGACAGTGTCCAGCATTGTGTAAGCAGATAAATGGTCAGCATGGAGAAACAGGCACAATAAATGTAATTATATTATATTAAAATAACATTGAAATGGGAGAAACTGGTGCATATGTGTCTTCCCATAGGGTAGAAGTCTTACTATTTACATAAAGTTTCTGTTCCCAAAAGCACAAAAAATGATACACAGTTTTTTGTATCTTCTTCTCCAGTTTCTCCAGCTGAAAAGTACCTTTCAGTTTGTGACTCTCACTGTAGCCAGCAAGGTTATTTAAGCTTCTGGTACCATTAGTGAGTTGAAATGAGAGATGAAAACCTGAATTAGCTCTTTAGGTAAGAATTAGTCTGAGGTTTATTTGCAAAACTGTTATGTTCCTATGATGCTGTAAAGGTTCACCAGACACAAAGCTTGCAAAACCTTTGCTGGTTATGAGCTGGACTTGGCTAAGGGACCTCCTGAACAACCTAGGTGAGACCACAAAGTGCACCACAGATAATAGTGATGTGAGAAAATGAGATTGCTTGTGTTACATCAATGATACCAATTTCCTCTAGGCATGTGCTGGCATGCTAGAATGGGGTGTGGCATCAGTAAGCAGCCTAAGTCCCACAGACCACATCTTTTTAAATTTCTTTCCAAATAAGGATAGATTGGAGTTGTTACTCTAACAAATATCATATCTGTAGGGTTTTTTTCCACTTTGAAATGCACTTAGCAGAAGATATGGTATTGCAAATAATTTAAATTACCACTCTAACAGCCACATTAATGCTGTATCAAATGGAATGATCTTTCCTCAGGGTCTCAGTGTGAAGCTTGCCATAACACTGATGGTTTGGTACATTATTTCATTTCAGGGTTTTCATCTTTTTGTCACTGTTATCATTATAATCATTAATCCATCGGTTTCTCAGCCAACATAACAAGTCTTTTAGCATTTACTACATGATGTTCAGTGTGAAAGTCAAGACGTTAAGATCAAAGAGTTACTTTCAAAGTGGAAATGCTTAAACTTTAGACATCTAAATGTATATTTGAGGTGGCAAAATGCAGTGACTATTAGATATGCAAAAGTAGGTGGAACTGTGAAATTTAAAGCACAGGTTTGGTTTCCAAATTAAAAAATGTTGGTCCATTTGAGTTGTTCAAAGCTATTTAAGATGTCCACAGCCAAGATGAAAAGTGAATTTGAATCTCTCACCTCCTAATCTTGTAGTTTGTTTATTACAGCTGCCCCTTCCTGCATTGACATTTTTCTAAGTAATTATTTCCAACTGATTTCAGATTCACATCATTGCTCCCTGTCCAGTATTTTGCTAATTAGTTACCATTTCTCAATAATGGTCTTTCACAGACAGTCTGAGTGAGTATTCATGTCACTCCAAGCCTGATATGGAATACATTTGGGCTACAACTGGGGAATTGGCTGCACACCAAACGAAGCAAAACCAGAGAGCTGGAAAGAAGCAAGAGGGTATTGCAAATAATACCAAGTGCTGATATTTAAAACTTGAAGCTTTGTGTTATTTATTTGTTGTTTTGTTTTGGTTTTGGTGTTTTTTGCTTTTTTTTTTCCCAGCATAAGAAGTATGTTCCAATTTAATGGATTAGAATCAGAGGCAGTTTATTAGTAATTTGGAAGATGTGATAAAGATCTTAATGCTGAATCATCCAACTTCATCCAAGTGGGTAAACCAGACCAGGGTTTCAAATGGGAAATATCTGGAATGAGATACTAGAGTATTGTGAAGGTCACTGCGGGCTCCTGAATACTTATAAATAAGGACTAATTTGTTTGGAGTTTTGCAAAGGGTTTTAGAGAATCACTTTGATTCTACTAATTTTTTTAAATGTATTTTTTGGATTGCTATCCAAAATGCAAGTAATGTTGTTTTGTCTGTCTCCAAGAAGACCATTTTTAGAAGGATG
>JAOEGS010015238.1:20363-46794 GCA_025447755.1 Corythornis vintsioides
CCAGTGAGGGTGCCAGAGCCTGGCAGGGGCTGCCCAGGGAGGTTGTGGAGTCTCCATCTCTGGAGACACTCAAGACCCACCTGGATCTGTTCCTGGGTGACTTCTCTAGGTGACCCTGCTCTGTCAGGGGGGTTGGACTGGATGATCTTCTAGGTCCCTTCCAACCCCTAACATTGTGTGATTCTGTGACTTGTGATTCCTTCCATGCCCTTTTTTCCTAGAGCATTAACTACCTGGGGGTAACTCAGGCACAGATTACAAAAAGACAGCAAACCAGAACACCAAGTTTCCTTGGTGTTCTGGGCACCAGTTTTCCAACCTTCCACTGCTCTCCATCACTTGAGAGTTAGTCACCTCCTGGTAGCCCAGCACATCAGCATCTGGGTTGTTAGAACCTAGTACATCTGTACTTGGTTCGTGGCTAAACAGGGGGGCAATAACAAACTTTGAAAGTCAACAAGTACTGGCTCTTCACAACTAACAAAGAATACAAGAATGTTTTGATATCTGAGGTGGGTCAGAGTGGAAAAATACAAAAGTCAGTAATCTCAGACCCTATAAAATAGTGATTCTATGTTCCTAAAACGAGACTCTGAACTCTCCTAGATCACAATGGCCTGTGTCCAGCATCTCCCCTGAGTGTCATGTCTCCCAGATACAAACTGCATAAAAAGGCCAGGATGAAGTCAGATTTCTTGAGACTCAGTTGTTGTCTGTTGAGAAAGCTGAAGCATTCTGAGTATTTTGCTCTAAACTTTAGAAGGAAATTTTAACTACAGGCTAGCCTTGCTTTCATCCAACTCTTTACTTACCTATGTGTTTGAATATACACGTTTATTCTCACACATGTGGATGTATATATATCCCACTGTATCCAAATAACTCTGTGTTTGTATGTTTTGTGGTTATACCTTTCCATTTCAATACATATATATCGATTTAGGATGCCTTGTACTAAGTTAGTGTCAATCTTGTAATTATAAAATCTGTAATTAAGGTGTTATTTTGATTATAACATATTTGATTGCTAATTTTAAATTGGTTAATGATTAAGTACTGCTGAAGGTCAACTTTTTGATCTACCTCTCCCAATCAATATATCTTAAATTGCTTGTAAATCATAACTGTGTCAATAGGTTCACCTGTGACAGTGACTTATAGATCTTTTCAGCTGTGGCATCAGGAAATTAAGCCATGAGCACAAAGAACAACGTATTTTTGCACAGATAATTCTATCCCACTCAGGAAAACTTTAATCCTGTGCCTAAGTCCTGTGCCTAAGTCCGTGTGAAGTCTATTATAGCCCAGAATAAATACATTGAAATCGGCATTGTACTGTGGTGAGGAGGGTCCTAATTTAAATATATTTGAAGAGGTAACAGAAACATTAAGGAATATCATTCAGTAAATCCATGATTAACTAAATCACAATTATTCAATAACATTTACTGAAGCCTTGATGTACACTGTGAAAAAAATTCCTAACATTTGTTCCAGTCTTGTGTTTAGCATTAAGAAAAGTAACTCAGTGATAAGTAGTACAAAGATGGAAATCACATCAGCATGGACATATCTATGCAAATAGAGGAGTCAAACAAATGAAGACAAATGGATATTACATGCATGTACAACTTCTCTGTTCAGTACTTCAAAAGGGTAAATATGAGAGATGAATGGTTTTGTCCAGATAATTCTACCAATGAAGGCACCTTTTTGCCATAACTGTTCAGATAAGCCTTCAGAGGAAGGATAAAGCAACTTTCTTGTGGTTTTCTAATCTAACTGAAAATTTCTCTATATTAGAAACTACTATCTGGAACAGCTGGAATACGAATGTATATCCTGGAGCACTTTTTCAAGCCACGAGAGGAGACATCTTTTGATATCTCAAGGGGAACCAATTGCTGGAATGGGAATTTTTTCTTGAGGTACTTAGAGTTAATTCTTGCTTCTTTATGTATATTTGGTCCTTTCTTTCTTTTCTTTCTTTCTTTCTTTCTTTCTTTCTTTCTTTCTTTCTTTCTTTCTTTCTTTCTTTCTTTCTTTCTTTCAATAGAAAACTTGAAAGTGACACATTAGTCAATTGATTTAAAAAAAGGACATCCATGAGAGAACTGAATTAATAACTCTAGCCTTCATCCAGGATTATTTTACTTGCGTTCATCCTTATGAGGTTAATCTAGGTAAGATCTGTGTTTTAAACACTCTTACACATTTCATTCTATTAATTATTTTCCTGTGAACGTTTTAAAAGCTGTTTTTATGATTTAAGTCAGTCCTACAGAGAGACACAATACATCCCTATGATTTACACAGGTAATCTTGTTTTTATGGTACTATCCCTGCCCATTTCTTAGTGAGTAAATTTCATATAGCAGTCAGATGGCTGAAGACAATTCATACTATAAATGGCATCAATCTGAATATTCCACTGGAGAAAAGTTTCAAAAATGAGCTTTTACATCAGGATGATGGCTCTCTGATGCTTTGAAAGGTTATTCCAAGATCAAACTCTCTGTCTATGGAATATCCAGGTAATGATGTAAAGCATATGAGATGCAGTGGGAATCCTTTTTGTTGACTTGTATTGAACTTCAGTGGGTTCAGGGCGAATCACATGAGACAATCACACATTGTTTTGTAAATTTATGCCTTTTGATACAATGAAGTGTTATAACCTTCCTTCTTGGAATGGGGTTTAAAAGAGAAAGTTACTTCAGAAAGAGAAAATTATGACTAGTACATTGCTGCCACTAGAAAAATCTGTTCAGTTTACTCACTAACATATTGCTGGTTTTTCTGCAATAAAACACAGAATATGCAATATTCTGCACATTGTAGTGGTTATTATACTAATTCTGACTCTTTTATTATCTTATCATCATCCTTAAATAATTAATTTTACACTTGGCTTGTTTACCTCAGCAAATGAAGTAAACAAGCTAAGAATGAAGATGGGTGATAAACTGTTCCCCATACATGAAACAAAAATTAACTGATGTTCTGAGTTGACTTGTAGTCATATCACTGCTTCGTATAAATGTCCTCTGAGTTTGTTGAATTTGGGAAAGGGTCACAAAGAGAAGTTAGAAGACCTAAAAATGTAGGTGAAAATGCAGCATAGGCTAATTTCTGGACTTTATGCAGACAGTGCTTTTGTAGAAGGTCTTTCTTTTAAATACATAGGAATTGTACAGATTGAGAAAAAGCAAAGAAAAATAGGTGATGGGTGTCAAGTGGAAGGAGCCAGTCTCTTTTCCATGGTGCCCAGTAATAGTACAGGGAATAATGGGTATAAGCTAGAACATAGGAAGTTCCACCTCAACATGAGGAGAAACTTCTTTACTGTGAGGATGACAAGCACTGGAGCAGGCTGCCCAGAGAGGTTGTGGAGTCTCCTTCTCTAGAGCCTTTCAAAACCCTTCCAGATGCATTCCTGAGTGACATGCCCTGAGTGATCCTGCTCTGACAGGGAGGTTGGACTCAGTGATCTCCAGAGGTCCCTTCCAACTCTTTTCATTGTATGATTCTATGATCACATCTTGCACTTACAATGCAGTCCCTTAGAGGAAGTGTAGCATCTCGTACTGTTGAATTCTGAAACACTAATTCAATCAAAATAATCCATCACCTCCAGCTTGCAAGGATCAGAACACAATTAGAGTATTATTAGTAAGGGGAATGGTTTTTTATGTGCCCATATTTGATTTATGCAATGAAGGTAATGAAGCTTTTTTGTGGTTTAAAATATTTTTGTTTGTTTTGTTTCAGTTTGTTTTTTGAGTAACAGCACTTCAGTTAGAAGGTTTGGGTTTTTTTGTTTGAGATTTTGTGGTTTGTGGTTGTTTTTTTATGGTCGGTTGGGTTTGTTGTTTGAAAGACAAAGGCAATAAAAGTCCTTTGAGATTGCAGACCTAACAAGGATTTTTTGCCAATACTTTCAGTGACTGCATGCCAGGCAGCAATGGGGTATTGCAGACCAGCTTCCTCCACTGTTGGCAGGCAGGAGATTTACATTTCTGTTATGGACACACTTTAAATAAAGCTGTAACTGAAATGAATGAAGAACTCCTGACAAGGAGTGCCTGGACTGAATTATGGGGGGTTATTTTTCCTGGCACCTGCCAAGTACAAATGGTCACATGGCCCCAGAAGAAAACAACATGCCCAGGAAAATCAGAGCACTGCAATGGAGGTGCAATGAGCCAGAGGTTACAGTCTGAAGGGAGAGAGGTACCATCTCTTGTGCATTGCACTTCTCTTTGGGCAGCAAGGAAATTTCTTTGATTCCTCCTCTGTATGTCCATTGTCAAGAAGTGGAGGAAATTGATCCTTAGGTATGGAAAGGTAGCAGCTTATGTTTCCTCTCTGATGTATTCAGTAGCCTTGCAAAAGAATGAGGTTTTCAATGTGAACTCCAATTTAGGCAATAAGTTTCAAAGATTCCAAGGTCCTGAAAGGACAGTTTTAATCATATCAGCTATTTTGCTAAAGGGTGGTTTATTTGAATTAATGGATATATATTTAAGAATATAATCTATAGTAGACATATATCTGAATTATTGGAATTGTATAGCAGTACATTTGTCAGAAAATTTTAATATGTTGGTAAACAGTAGGTTTTGAGGTGTGCTTCCTCTATGAAACTGCCTTCTGTATCATGTTATTCGGCTTGGGTTTCCATCTCTCTAGGAAACAAAACTTTAAAATTCTTTTCATAATATGATCATAGTTATATATAATGTTATTTCTTTCCTTCTTGAAACATGACATTTAGAAATCTTATTTTTAGATATGAGAGTAAGAAAACATGCTTCATTGAAAGGAATAGTTAAGACTGGGTATAGCATGATTATGTTAAAATTTATAGCAGTTGAGAGATTTTGGAATGTGGAAGCTGAAACATACAGTTTTCTTCAGAGAAGGATTAATGAAATGATACAGGAGGTAGAGAAGGATGCATTACAATGTGGCCTTTCCCTCAGAGAGGGATCTTACAGAAATCTAACCTAAAATTGCCTTGCCTTCATAAACATGTAAAATAAAGTACACCTCATTTACCTGCAGAAAATGTCTGGACACTGTTTTTATCCAGAGAAGCCACAGGGAAAACCTAAAAAATATCATACACTTCAGAATTATTGGCTACTTTGGAATCTACTAAATTAAGGCATAGACTTTCAAGTGTACATACTATCCTCTGCTATATTTTTCAGTTGGTCTTTTTCTGAAAGACCTTGTAGATAGTTGATTCCCCTTTGCCAATTTCACCAAGTAGTTAACTTTATGTGACCATTGCATTATCTTTTCCTGGAGCAGTAGAGGAAACGATGCTCTTTCCCACTGAGAGAGCAGAACTTTGATGCCATTGAAGTTCCAAGATATTGCTAGGCTTTTAGAACAGCTTCATTTACATCTAAATTATTTTTAAAAAACATTTGAGGGGAAAAAAAATCTTGTAGGTAGGATACTGTAATAAGCCTTTCCAGCTGCATATAGTAGATTGCTCCTATGAGTGTCAGAAATATGGAAGGAACAATTTGAACTGAAGATGACCACTAGCTCCAGAGATCACCATGTCATCTGGGACTTGCATTTGACATACTGGGCTTGAATGTGCTGTTTTCAGTCATCTTTAAGCAAGAGAGAGCAGCTAATCATCAGGATGTTGACACAGGTTCATTTACAAAAAGGTTTATGTGTGAGTTTGGTCCACAACTGATTGCTTTTTTTTCTGGTTGAAGTTACTCTTGGGGACAAATAAATCAAAAGAAGAGAAAGATAGAAAACAAACAAACAAACAAAAGAAAATGGAAAACTGTCCCCAGTATCCAGTTGGGAATAGGAGAGACAGGGTCCCAGACCAGTATCCTGCTCTGGGGGTTCTCTCCAGTGCAGCAGGCTGCAAAAATGATTCTGATGAGGTTTTTATGTCTTTCCCTTAATTATGTATATATTTTTTCATTAGGACCCACACAAACTCCCTTAGGTTGTTTGCAATTAGGATGTTATTAGTGCTGATTGGAGTATGCTGATTAGGTGCCAGTATTGCACACTGATTGGTTGCTATGCTTCTGTGCACATAAATTATTGGATAGCGTTTATTGAGGATTTAAAAGTCTCTTAAATGCTTCCTTGTGCACTACACTTTTGATTTTTTTTTGGCAATATATATGTTAAAAAAACCCAAACTCTAAAAAAGGAAATTAAAAGGGAGAGAAAGGAGAATGGGAATTCCAGTGGTGCCAATGGTACTTGAAGGTGTAAACCTGCCAAAATAAGTGCAAGACTGTGAAAACAACGAGAATACAATAGGATGGCAAGAATAAGAAAAAAAAATATTGACACAGAGGCTTAGGTAAAAGGTTAAGAGCTGTAAATAACAAGCTCTTAACCTTAATAAGGCTGAGGCACTGAAGTACCTAAGACACAGTTGAAGGAGACAGATTTGGCTTTTGTTACATCTACAGACACAATTGCAGGAGACAGATTTGGCTTTTGTTACATCTACAGATACACTTGAGAGGCAGGTATGGGGTGTGTGAGGACATAAGGCTCAGTTAAGTAGAGAATAGAAGTGTAAGGGTGTTTTATCCATATGCTCAGCTGCATTTCCAGTGCTCTGTGAGGATGCTGTGTGTTCATGGGAGGAAAAAAGTGACCATAATACTCAGTATGTCTGTTGTTTTCTATCATAAATCTGTTGCTTACTCCTGTCATATCAGACTTCTTCAAGTAGAAATGCCTGAAAGGACCAGTTCTTCAGTGGCTGTGTAGCAACAGGTTTGGATACTATAAAAATGGCATGTGTAGTTATAATCAGAGTAGGTGAGCCTTCACTATGCCTCCTTTAGAGGTAGATGAATCATAAGAAGCAAGGATGCCACTAGCATAGATTTTTACCTGGAGGTCGCAGAGACATCCCAGAGACACAGCATGCTACCAACAGGACAAGAGCACTAACTTTGCTCTTCTTGGATTCCAATATTCTTGATGCTACACGAGTGCTTAGGCAGTAATTGTCAGTAGCTTCAATACCAGCTTATCCTGGTGTTCATGTGGAACTGAAATAGAAATATAGAACAGAGAAGCAAAGGACATAAGTCATCAAGACCTGGAATTGGATTTAAAGAAAAGAAAATAAAATTGTTAGCATGCCATCCACTGATATTTTCAGTTTTAGAACAGATGACTGAGCAAAGTGTGGGGTAGATCAGTGTCAGAGACCAACTAAAGCATGCAGAAATCTCTAGGGAATTCACAGTGAAATACACCCAGTTTTAACAATTACAGATGTCATTTTGATTTGGGTAAGATCTCTCTTATGGCTGACCTTAAGGTATTAATGTAATCTTTAATGTGAGAACTCTCACTATCCTTTTGTGCATTTTTGTGTTTAGATGCGGAATTTTCCATCAGGTGAGGTGAGATGCTGAACATCCAATTCTTTTTTTTTTTTTTTCCTAAGTGCTGAGAGAAATTACCTTTGTAATCTCCACAGTGTTTCCACCAACACTGAATGAGTTTTATAACAGCAGAACAAAATGTTTTTCCAGTTCAGTTATGGATGCTTAGTAATAACAAATATTGTGTCTGTTCTGCCTTTCCCCTCCAGGAGCCCTGCTTTGTAGCAGTGCTCTCTAAGTGTCACAGCAAGCACTACCAGTTCTGTACATGGAGATGAGGAGAATATCAGCTGTCCACAGGGATACAGCAGCACGCCAGCTGTACAGTTTTCTTGCTCTCCTCATTTGCACACAAAACTTCCAACCTGCAAAATACAGAAGACAGGGGGAAAATGATGGATCTGAATGTACTAGTACCTCTCTCCTGTGGTCTATGAGGCTTCTGAGGAGGATTGCTTTGGTGACTCAGTGATTTTAACTGGACATGTCTACTCTCTCTATGATTTTCCTTTCACTGGCTCTGCTCTGATTTCCAGTGGAGAATGAGTCAATTTGGTATTTTTTTTAAGCACTTAGTTCAGGAGATACTGGTTTATGATGGGGTCTCCCATCTACTGTTAACCTTGGAAAATTTGGCTAGACTTTAGATTAACTGAGGATAAAGGGCTATGAAGAGTCATTCTGCCACCCCGGAGACTCACTCTGAGTAGCAGGATATGCTAGTTTCCATCCACAAAGTTCTTGTATTGCAACAGATACAAAGGAAATCTCAACCTTGAACTTGTGTCAGACACTGATGCTTTGGGGAGAGCATTTTGTGGAGGTAAAGAGAACATTAGCCTTTATTTCTTGGTTTTGTTTTTTTTTCCTCAAATCAGTGGCAATTCCCATACTCTCTGGTTGCAGCACAGCACCATAGTTTCTTTTCAGCACCTCCAGCATTTCCTGCCATGGAGAGAAACCTATCTTCAGGCTCAGGAAGATGAAGGGGACATTCCTGTGTAGACTCTCCCCCTTGGCTAACACAGAATATATTTCTGCCCATGGTTCTAAGGACTGGGAACATCTAGAAAGGCTAGATCTAGGAAGATCTATAAAACCACACAAATCTACAGAATAAACTCAGGTTTGAAACTGCTCTTCAATGATTAAATCCTTACAGGTGGAGAGTGTTGGTGGAGATGTGTGCTCAGATGACTCAGAGCTGCTTAGAGTCAGGCAAAAACAGAGGAATCAGTGCAGAGAGACCTGCATCTTACTCTGCTGGGTTGCCTAGCTATTTCCTAGACCCAGTGTCAGAATTTCTCATCACTGGTATCCCTCTGGAATACTGAAGACTTCAGAGTCTTTGGCTTTTTAAAATGATGACTGTATTAGAGCTAGAAAGCAACTGCCCAATTTTAAATTTAAATTCATTGGATCATTCTAAGAATGTAGAATCATATTCCTATTTTAATTTGGAAGTGTGAAATTACTCTAACCACTATGCACACTGAAGTATTTAAATTAACAAATAAGTATCTACAAGAACAAAAATTAAACAATCATCTTTTTTTTTTTTTCTTACGTAAGTAGCAAATAAATATGTTGAGGGTTTAAATGTCTCATATTTTATCTTAATGCATAAGAGGCTCATTACTAAGCTCAGTGTTCCCAGTCATACACTGAACATTAGGTAGAAATTTCCCAGAACAATTGTAAGTGTGTAGAGAAGGTAAGTTTGTAATCCAATACAAAATGATCTAAGTATTACACCACCTGGCAAATTGTTACTGAAACAAACCTCCATTTCATTTAGGTAAATCCACTGTAATAGAAGATTTCAATGCTATGTGATCTATTAGCCTCCATCTGTTTAAGGAACAGTTAATTGTCATGAAACAAAAATATAATCCAGCAAATTAAGTAAAGCAACTGGCAATTTATCAGATCATATTTCAGAGTCAAAAGCAGATGGAAATTATTCTAAGAATGATTATTTCAAGCACACAAAATAGCCAAGTTTTATTAAAGGCCAGAGAAAGAGATCAATTAATAGCTACATATGTGCAGCTTTGAGCCAGATGTGAAAGGAAAAGGTTGCCATTCTTTATCAAACCATTTCAAACTACTTTTGAGTCACCTTATTTTCAACGACCTGAAGTAACATCTTTAAATAACCCATGAGATGCACAGAGAGAAACTAAAAATTCATGCTTGGCCAGGGCCTGCAAGAAGATAGAATGATTAGTAAAGTTTCTGTGTAGGAAAATAAAGAGTGCCCTTCTAATTATCATCATCAATGCTCATCAATGCTCCTTCAGAGTTGACTTGTTTTATTTAAAAACTAGATTTAGAAGTCAGTTAATTAAGGAGACAGATACAATACTGGAATAATATTGACACAAAAAGGCTAGTCAGGTTTGTAATAGGGAACATTTCTTGCCTAAAGTGCAGATGTGTAGAGAGGTGTCAAAAAGTCTTTAGGGTATGCCATTCTGACTTTGCACAGTTCTTCTTGCAGAAAATTAATTCCACATGAGAAATTAAGACAGGACTGAGAAGACTCAAAGTCTCAACTGTTGTCTCAACTGCTTGACCACCTGCCAGGAAACCTTTACACTACTTTTGACATATCATTAGCATAGGATATCACTTGAGGATACAGTGTAGTGGTCAGAGAAATGCTAGGATAAAGGTTTGATGACCCTGGACGTCCTTTCCAACCATAATGATTCTGTGATAGACCTCAGGTTCCCAACTACTATCTGTGTATGTTTTCTCTGTGCTGTCAAACTTGTTTACAATGTGAACAATCCCTTTTGGATCTTCAACAGTACCTGGGAATCATTTTATTGCCCCTGCAGAGCTTGGTACTGGTTCTTCTGTCCCCTAGGGTTTATATGCTGGCACTAATACACTCACAAGCCAGCATAAGGATATATAAATGTTGTAAGCAACATAAATAAATTCATTTCCATGTCTCTTCATGTTTTCTATGAATACAGTCAGCTCCGAGCAAATGATAAAGAGGCAGAAAAGGAAATAGTAAAACAACTCTTTCTATCTCTTTAGTTTTTAACTTCTTCCTTTAAAGAAAATTTTGTTCATGTTTCAGAAGCCAACTTTCTTAGGGACATGGGTAAATTCATTACTCCACAAATATCCATATGATATAGGCAATGAAGTGGATTTGTTTCCACAAAGAAAGCTTCTTGTAGAAGCAAAGAACCTGCAGTTCTGTACAGCTTATGGGTTGTAAAAGGGTTTTCAGTGTGATTGTTTCCTGGATGTAACACTAGAGCCAGAGTGCCTGTTTTTCATTGCTCTTGATGTTTTCCCATAGCTACAGCATAGGTTCATAACCAGATACTATTGAGACAAGTGATTACAGAGGATGAGTCTTTCTCAGAATTTTGGATCTTATTCCTCAAATGGTCTATGATTGACTGCATGGAAGTCAGCCAGCTACCAAGCTTATGGCAAATAAATCCCTCTATTTTTTTTTTTCTTCTAGCTTTTAACTCTATAAAAGATTTTTTTGAAACAGTCTTAGATTCACTGTGCATGAACAGTTCTGTGAATGTGGATTGTTTTTGTCTTTTTCATCTTTTAGTCTTGGAAGAACTTGAAAGGTAGAGTAAAAATAAAGAATCTCACCTCTCACACATTGCAGGACTGTGATATTAATTTGAAAACCCTGGAATTGGGTTTTACTGAGGATTTTACTGAGTTGTGTGTACTCCTTCAAGCATAATAGCTCTTCACTGATTTTGCAAGGAGAGGTTTTCATTGCAATACATTGTAACTGTAGAATCTGTACAGCAGTTCTTTGTAAAAAGGTCTGCAAAATGCTTCTTTATGGGCGTACAATTCCTGCAGGGTTGGGCTGATAGTTCATGTAGCCCTTTATTCTGTCTTTGGCAGAGTCATGGCAGAGTCCATGGTGAGGGCTCCTCAAGCAGTGTTTGTCACTTATAACTGCAAATTGCAACTGAGACTGACCACTGGTCATACTGTCAACAGCAGTGCCTGAGTCTCTTTTTATTTGTCCTCTTCTGTTCTATACATTCTAATGTTGCATGCACACATAGTTAGAAGCTTTGACATACATGAAAGTGCCAGTATAGAAGTTCCCCTGAGATGTTTTTAGTAGTTAGTTGTTCTATGGTTAATTCTATTCTCCAGTGCAAGATGTATATCTAAACTAACTGTTCTGCCATAATGTGTTATCTGTAGGACTGAAAGGGATCTCTTTTGTTACTGAGTCATCATCTCCTACTGTAGCTTAACTCATAAAATCACCTCCTAAATAGAAAATAAATAAATAAATAGATAAATATGTTTGATAATATCTAGATGTAACACTATCTTTGTTCTCACACCTCCTACCATCAGGCTCTTTTAGATCCACTGTTCATCAGTCTCTGCTTTCGAGCCTGTGTTTAGTCATATTTCTTACCTATGGATGTTGGAAATTATGTCCTTTCAATAGAAGAGCCAAATTATTTCTGATTTCCTCCTGTTAAAAACATTTACCTTCTCTTGATTATCCTACAAACACTTTTCTGCATCTGTTCTTCTCTAGATTAATCTATCTTTAACAGAAGTTGCTTATGTCTAGTAGAAATACTTTGTCTGATATATTCTAAAACTGCATTTCCCTTTTTTTCACAACAGCATCATATTAGTGGCTTATGTATCATGTTATGGCCTTTAATCACAAAAAAACACACAAGCTTGATTTTCATCATTCCAAATCAATAAGCCCCAGAATTTCCTGTTAAGTCCAGAACAAGTGCTGTAAAACAAAAATGTAATATCCAGTTCTGTCTTTGAACAGAACCCATTAAAAAGTGTTTCTAAAACCCATAACTAGCCCCCAGTAGGAAAAAGATAAGTGGGTCATGCAATATAAATGTAGCATCTCATGTTCCATGTTAATCAGGGTGTATCTGTTTACAACAGCAATATGTAGGTTATTACTGCATGTCAGAGGAATTATTTGTAACTACAGGCAGTACAGTCAAGGAACTGGCATATAGATGAATGTTATGCATAGTCAATTAGACAGCTTCAAGGTATAAATTGAAGTCTTGCAAGTATACTTAGCAACAGCAGTGTTCTGTAACTTCTCTAACCTCTTTTGGTGTCAATTTCATAGCTAACCCTGAAATTTTCAGACCTCTTTTATGGCTTTAGAAAAAACAAACAAGCAAAACAAAAACACAAGATAATTTTAAAAACTGTTTAATTACTTGACTCCTATTTTCCAGATTCTTTAACTTGCAACTGGTATTTCCTATGGTATTCCACAGTGCTAAACTGGATCATCAGAAAGAATCAATTATTAATATATGTAGCATTTTTACAATAACAGTGGCTTGAATTTTGTCTTTGTATTTTTAATGGTTTTTGCAATTCTATATTTTTAAGTATCATAGATAATGTTTTGCACGGTACTAAAGGGACACTAAAGCAGAATTGATTGATGAAATCTGCTTCACAATGTCATGCCTAGCTCTGCAGAATGCTTTAGGGTGATAGAAAAAGGTTCTGCAAGGTTTCTCATCATCATCTTTGCAATATGATGGGTATTTCCCAGTGACACTATCAGTGAAGAGCTCTGTCTTCAAGCTCTTAATTTTCCTTTCCAGGGTCCTAGGAGAGTGTAAGGTCAGCCAGGATGGGAGGCCCAGCTTTTGAGTATCCTGACAGATGCCTATGGGGCTTGGATGCCTAATATTGACATTTCAGAACTTGCCTCCTAGACCTAGACCCAAATATGAAGTGCATTTTGTGAATTAATACAACCTGAGGCTATATCTCTTTTGACACTAATATCACTGGATACTACTGGCTTCACTGTCACTCACTTGTCTCTGAAAATCAGGCGTTTGTTTCAGAGAGGGGGTTACATCTCTTTTTCACACTCAGATTATCAGCAGACCTTGGGGAAAGACTGCACCAGGCCTTCAAGACTACAGAAACATGACTTGTTGAGTGTTTCCTGGTCTGTGGTGGATGGTGTAGAGTGCTTTTGCCTCTTCTGCCACATAGCTCTGCCAGTAGATTCAGCTGTCACCAGCCTGACACCCTGTCTCCAAGAGGTACATGGTGAGACCACATGGCAGCAGGCTTTTAGTCTTATGTAAAGTGTAAGGGGAGATGCCTTTAGATGGAAGTATTTGGCATTTCTATATTGGCTAAGTAAAAAAATACTGATATTCTGTTATTTTGCCTGTGTAGTTTCTATATTGGTACAGAAGGCCTGGTTTTAAAACACACATGATGACAAAGAAATAACTGCAGCTCATAAAGAGTGACCTTTGCAGAATGGTGTGTGCTAGATAGCAATGGATTTATGGCTGATCAAAATGGAATGTATTATCTGAATGGACCTGTTGTGGTTAGTGCTGGTGCGATTCTTCATCCCAAGTCAGAGACAGTAAGGTGGTTCAGAAAGTACTAAGACCAGCCTAACTATGCCATTATTTTCATGTCAAAACACCATGGGTGTAGGAAACTTTTTTGCAAGAGCTTTACAGTTTTGGGACTGCTTCACATCCAGGCATTCTCATGAAATTAATTGTCTGTGGTGCTGAGGATAAACAGAAAACCTGAACATAGTAGGAAATGTGCAAAAGTTTTGCTGACATATGGAATTCAAACTGCTCTAAGAGTGGAGATGGAAGGAGCAATTCCTAGTCACAGAAGGAGTCTGTGAGCATGATTACTGTACCCTACCAAATTTCATTTTGATGGGTCGTTTCTGATTCTTCTTCTGTACAGGAACACACCATCTAAAAATTAGTAGAGAAAATAGTCTGCTTCAGCCACATGCCAGGTTTTGAAGTTCTTAGCTAAGAAAAAAAATTAGGTAACTTGACAGAGCAGTGGAAAAACCAAATGGTCCCCTGACCCACCCCCCATTCTCTGCAGCATGTGAACCTGGCTTTAACATAAATATCATTCTGATATTCAAAGGAATTTAGACAAAATCCTATGGTAGGTTAAAGAACTTCTTTCTTATATCATATTTTGGAAGGAGCATCAGAAAATTGGATAGAATCATTTGTAGCTATATTTTAGCAGACATTTATGAACAAATCTGTATCTTTTAAAATCCTGGCTCTGTTAACTCATTTTTTTTTCATAACTGGTTTGAAGGAAGTATCAAAAAGCTACTCTGTGGAGTCCTGTACAATGACCACAGATGTGTTTTAAAATGTCTCTGTGTTTGTTTAAGGAATTTGAGGATTTTACTAAGTATCTTGCCAGTGGTATCTGTGAGAGTTGAAAATTTTCCACTTTCCTAGAAAACATGGGCTTACTCAGTTTGCCATTTTAAATTTCTGAGTTTGCTCCTGTGCTTTTCTAACAATTTGTTTTCAGCTTTTTACCTCAGCATGTTCTGGCAATTATGAAGTTGTCTTTTCTCATTCATGTAAATCATTCAGACAGTGCCCTTTCCTGCTGCTGATTCAGTGAACATTCAGCAGAGGTTTTCTCTCACTTACATGCCTTGCTGGGGCCTTCCTGATTTAAATATTCTCTCATTTTTCCTTTGCTCTAAACAATCAATATTGCTACTCAGTGAAGTCAAGTTGTGTCAGGAATCACAGTCTATTCCCACAAGATGCTTGTGCTTTTTGAAATACTGAAGTCTGAAAATCAATTGGTTTTGTAAAGGGAATAGCAGAGAGTGTTTGTATCATTTTCCATCTTTGAAAGTGATTCTAGGGGAATGCACTCTGGTTTTTATGTAGCTATAAATGTAGTTATTCAGAAACACAACCTGAGACTTACCCTTTTTTTTTTTTTCCAATGTTTATCATCACAGGGGAAGGTATCATTTTACTGGATGCTGTAAATAAAGCCCAGATTCCATGAACATCCACCTCCATGTCTTGAAGGTGAACAGGCAATCAAGCAAGGGCTGAAAAAATGTCAGCTGTGAAACTCAATTGCTCACCAGTAAATTGACAAAATTCACCTTAGTGTCAAACAATCAAAAGGTTTAGGAAATATAAAGTCAATCCACATATTATTAATCTAGAATTAATAGCTCATCAGCTAATAGCTGAGCATCTATCTGCTCTTTGTAAGAAGCTTCTCCTTCTTATTGGTGGACTTTACCCTCTAAAAGGAATCAGTGGCATTGAACTGCCCTCTGGAAGGGATCATCCACAGCCTTTCTGAGAAGGATGGGACCTTTCTATATCATTCCTATACGTCACAATCTGTAGCATATTTTTGCTAAACACAGCCTTTCAGGACACAGAATGAATTTTTCAGCATGTTGTTGCTGCATTGCACAGGCTGTGTTTGGGCCCTCTGGTTTATGTGGCACTAAAAAGAGTGTTCCTGAGACTTGCCACACAGGATAGTGGGTATGGGCTAACTCCAGGATACCAGCATCACCTCTCTGTGATTAGTGTCCTAGACTGGCTTGTGTGGCATCTAGGAATTACTTCTGTTTGTGTCTTCAGGGTTCTGTTTAAATCAATTGTGTGTTATATCTGAGACACATATCCTACATGTCAATTTGGCATAGCCTGTCATATTGCTTTCATGCCCCATCCTCTTCAGTACAGCAA
Organism: Corythornis vintsioides; assembly: GCA_025447755.1. Classification (NCBI taxonomy): domain Eukaryota; kingdom Metazoa; phylum Chordata; class Aves; order Coraciiformes; family Alcedinidae; genus Corythornis; species Corythornis vintsioides. The sequence goes on from JAOEGS010015238.1 coordinate 36,349, forward strand.
AAAATGTTTGATTTACTGTAATGTCAGGAAATTTAAAATCAAATTTACAGCATTTTTTCTCTGAGAATGGAGAGAAAGCTGCAGAAGATTTCTTCAACTGAGGTTAAAGGTATAATTGAATTGACCTACCTTGTAGGATTATATTTTTTTTTTTTTCTTTCCTTCTTCAACAGTAGAACAAAGTCAGTCCTCTTCACAGAGTTCAAAATGAAATCCTCAGAAGTCCTTGACTAGTAAACTTTATTATGGAGATGGAAACCTGCCAGCATGAAGTCAGAGGTAGACAATGTAAGTTTGAAGTATTAGAGTCACCTTCACAGTGGTTGGAATCTATGTTTTGGGCAGTAAGAGGAGGCGTGCTTCTTTCTTAAAAGAGTGAGGGCTTCACACAAAGGCTGCCAATTATTCAGTTTGCTCGAAAATGAGCCAATCTTTCATTTTAATGAAGATAATTTCAACTTAGACATAAGTATGTCCTTGACATTTTTTAGTAGTTGTGACATTATCTAAGCAGCTTGTTCTAAGAGAAACATCAGACATACCCAAGTATAGCTACGTCTACAGGGAAAAAATAAATGAGGTTTATTGCTTAGCAAAATCAATCAAGAGCTTATTGGATATTGTGAGAATTCAGGATTCCTCAGTTATGAGTTTGTGTGGAGTATTTGAGGTAAAGAAGCTGCAACAGATGAATACAAAACTACAAGCAGTAGTAAGACTAGAAAAGAAGGCAGCAGTAAAAATAGATGCTAAAGCAATAAGTATTGTTTCTCCAAAAGTAGTAGCCACAGTTTCTGCCCAAGATTTGTGGTAAAAAGCATCTCTGACAACGTGATCACACCGGGATTCTGTTCAGTGATTTTATCTCTAGGAAGTCCTTGTAATTTGTGATATCTATTAGCAAACAATTTTATTAATTACTATTTATTTATTCTAATTTGAGCTATTTGGAATATTCTTCTATTATTACATAATTAGAAAAATAACATATTACATATGTTTCTAATTTCAATTAGAAAAGCGATATTTTTCTAGGAATCCCCAAATATTTATTCATTATAAAACAGAAATCTTGGAAAAGTTAATTTCATGGTATTGGTTATTCTAAAAATACATACTAAGAGACAGTTATAAAAATACACTCTAGGGTTTCAGTTTATTTTAACACTTAGCTCAGATTGAACACACCAGGAAATAGATAGCTAAAATATATCTTCATCCACCTTTATAAGTCATGTGAAAAGGTTAGGGGAGTAGAAGGAAAGATTCACTAGCTGCATTTTACTGATAAGGATTAGAGATTCAAGGATGGGCTGCCCGTGTTGAAACTGTCTTGAAGACCTAGATGTACAGAGTATAGGTAATGGCATAGCAGAATGGCTTTCCCATCAGGACATTCAGTTAGAAAAAAAATAGTATTCTTGGGAAATTAATTTTTAATTGACAATTTTTTTGAGAGAATGACTCAGCTTTGGCTATTGATAGACTGTGATCTTGATTTAATGAGTTCTTTGGTGTCATAAAGTTATTTGGTGCCATTTCATCTTGATATAAGAAAGAATTATTTAATTTTTTTTTTTCAGAAAGAAATTATCACTGGAACAACCTCCCAGGGACTTGATAGAGCCCATGACTGGCTGTTTTCAAGATGCAATCCCACGGGGTGCTAGATAATCTCATCTTGCCTATGAAAGGTTGGTCCAAATGATCTTTTGAGGTACTTTTCAACCTGGGCTATTCTGTGATTCTATGATAAACACAAACCTTTAAAATAAATTTTTTAATAAATTGTATACCACTCTTTAAAAGAGTTGTGTTTCATAAACCTGCTGCACCTATTGGAAATAACATCTTATACTTTTCTGTGTTTTACAGCTTTCATTTATTTGGAACAGTTTGTATTTATTTGCTTTAGTTTCAATGTTCATTTGTTTTTTGTTGGCTCAGTAGCTGTTCTTTCTCCCTTTTATTTAAACTTTGAGCTATTTACAGCATTTAATAACACCACCTCTCAGTCTTTCCAAGTTGTTACGTAGTCTTTTTACATTCTCTGGTCATTCAGAGATTACATGATTTTGTAACTCAAATCCAACACATTTAAAATGTATTGTCAAGCTATTGACAAAAATATTCTTTGTCATTGAAGCTGTGTAACCTCCATAAAGCTCATGGCTCCTACCATATGTTGCTCATATTTTTGGTATATTTACATATAATTAAAGCTATGAGATAAGCTTCACAGCTAGCTTTTGAACAGTTGTGATTATTCCATACACATGGGTGAAAGCTAGGTCTCCAATCTGACCTCAGCGTGTCTCTTGCCTAGTGAAACAGGGTGTTTTTCCTCTGCTCAGTGTGTGTACTTGATTTGGGACCATCCAAAGGCTTTAGCCATGGCAGAAGCTGGAGTTTTATGTCTGAATCTATTTTATTAAGTGATGTGACCTCTGATATATTTCTGGAGGTGAGGTAATTGGCATCACTGATGCAGGAGAAAATGGCTATGAATCTCAAACAGGTATTTGATTTTCATGTGCTCCTCCATCTGTAAACATTGTTACTAGCTCTTTCCATGCTACTGTTGGATTAACTATTTTTAGGCTTAAGGCATGTGTTGTCAGTCTTTTTTAAACACGCCTACTAAAACAAATAAATAAAGTTGTAATAGGCAGATTATATATTTAAAATTAGCTTCTAGAACTGTTAAAAAGTATAACTTGAACTGTTATTGGACTGAAATAGTTTCTCTACAGTGCCTACTTATAAAGTAGATTTTTTTTCCCTAAACTTGACCCACTGCTCAAAGCAAGAACTGTGTATCATTCTTCATGCTCGTGACCCCTTTTTTCAGCCCCATGGGCCATTGTATCTTTTATTAATAATTATGATGGCTTTCCATTTCTATTTTCTACAGGTGTTTTTGGAGTATGCATGACATATACCTTTTCTTCATTTGTTGTGGGTCAAGAAACAGAAATAGAATTTCACATTCTGTGATATATGATCTGTATTTATCAAAATAATATGTATTTTTTATCAAAAAAATGTTATTATGAAAACAAGCATTATTTAGATGAGGGTTTCCCTTAAGGGGGAAAAATATTAGTCACAAATATCTTCAGAAGATATTTGATTTTTATTTGAATCAATGTTCCTAAAACCCTTTTTGTGCAATATTGTTATTTCCATGCAAATGTAGGTTTCAAGGTTGATTAACGTGCAATACCTGAGCTTTAATGCCCTTCCTTTGTCAATTTGAATTTTACTGTCCTCTGCATTTTAGACTGGGAATATCTTTTGCCTTTTAATTAGATCTTTAATATGGGGAACAGAACAATCTGGCAGACTACTGGCAGAATTCACAAAAGTTAACACACACAACATTGCACATCATAGCTTCTGATAAAAAAAGGATGAGAGAAATGTGATTTGATCTTCTACATATGCACAACAAGCTCTTAATAAGGAAACTATGTCTTCTTGTGGTCTATACCATACATGTATAGCACACGTTTCATTCAGTTTAACTTCAGGGTTTTTTCCAGAAGGATTGTCCTGGTTTGAGTGAGAACAAAACTAACTCTTCTCAATGTCATAAAATGAGAGGACAAGAGGCAATGGGAGTAAGTTGGAGCACAACAGGTCTAGGGTAAACACAAGGAAAAACTATTTCCCAGTGAGGGTGACATAGCTCTGGAATGGGCTGCCCAGTGGGGTTGTGGAGTCTCCTCTGGAGACATTCAAAACCCACCTGTATGTGTTCCTGTATGACTTGGTCTTGGTGATCTGGCAGAGGATTTGGACTAGATGATCTTTGTAGGTGCCTTTCAACCCTTAACATTCAATGATTCTATGGTAATTCTGTTCAGTGATTTTACTTCCCCACTCAGTTTCTTCCAACTAAATGCACTGTCTGAAGTTATCAGCCTGTTTCCCAGGCAGTGTCTGCTTCTAACAGTGACAACACCCCATGTTTAGAGTTACTATCAAGTTACTATTCTGCCTTCCATTCTGATCTCTGTGTGTCTGAATCCAGTACCAGAATCCTGCTCTTGAACTCTGTACCTGTCTGCTGCTGGGACCTGTCTGGTACTGTCCCAGTGCCTGCATCAGTGGTGATGGTGATGTAATTACCATCATGGGGTTCCATACCAGTTCTGTGTCTAATTGTAAAAATCCCATTTTTGTAGGTATTATTATTTTTATTAAAGCTATTCTTTGCTTCAGAGTGATCCAGTGCCTTCACTGTTATACTGGTTATGAAATTCACTTTTATTAAAAAAGTAAATTTGCCTTGAAATCAGCTGGTATTCTACAGAAACCCCTGCAGGGGGTGCAGACAGTAGGCTTTGAGAACAGAGGTAGTTACCAAGAGGAGTCAAGTCACTGGATGAGTGTTTCAGATGGCACTGCTGTGGTTTGCTACTACTCTCTGATGGCCAAGGACTGCAGAAGCTGTTATGAGAGTGGAATTTACTCAGTGCTAGGCTGCCACAGCAAAACTGCTGTTTCTTCTTATCAACACCAGAACATGAAAATAATGCAGAGAAGCACGCACAAGTCGCAATGAAGCCCATTCATATTTTTATCATTAATAACAAAACATTGTTCTTCATACAAATGCCTCATCAACTCATTTTCCTAGGCAAGAGGCAAGTTCATATCACTCTCAAATTATGTTAATTCAGTGATAGCCATGGATGCTAGAATGGAAACGCTTTAATCTTGCAGAGGGAAATGTCTTGATAACAATCACTAATGCAGTCTTCACTGTAATAAGCCAAAAGCTTTGCTGGAAAATTAATGTTCCATATGCTGAGAGACACACACAAAGCCACAGACAACAATCTTTTTTTGTTGTTTTTGTTTTTTAAAATAGGTTTTAAGGATGACTTTTATCCAAACTTTTTATTTTTTTTTTAAATCAAAAATTTGCTTAAAAACTACCAGCATATTTTGCAAATAAGTGGGTTTTTTTGGTTTGTTGTTTTTTGTTTTTTGTTTTTTTTTTTTTAATACAAAACTGGAGGCTTTTGGAACAGATAACCAGGTACCACAAGTTCTGTTTCTGTGGCTAGTATGATATATTTTACATAATCCTGTATAGGCCCAGGTATTTTTTCTTGAGTTCTCATTACCAGAAACTGTGAACAGAAAAAGTGACAACGAAGAAGAAAATCTGACATGTTTTGGCTTTGATTTCAGTCTCTCAGACCCAAGCACTTTCTCTTATCCTCACTTACACCATTGTTTATTTTCCATTTATAGTTGTGCCTATTTCTGTCAAAAATTGTGTTTGGAATTTATTTTGAGGATGCTAGGATATGCAGGCAGTTTTATAGTGTTCCACAGCTTCAGCTGGTCCATGGTTTCACTGCAAATATCTCTGTTAATGTGGCACACTTAGGACTGAATTTTTCTCACCCATCAACCCATACTATTCTGGACAGATAGAGCTCTGGAATTACAGGCATGCATCTGGTTGCAGGCAAATCCTGTTGAATTTTGGAGTCTGCTGTTCAGTGTGCAGGTGTTTAAACCTGACATTTTAATTTATTTTTTTTTTTTTCATAAAAGGGTTAATTTCTGTGGTTAATAGGAAACTGCATGGGTTATGATGCTGTCTTAGTGAAGTTTCCTACTATTACAATCAAATTTAACACTAAATTATGCCTATTTATGCTCAGTTGAGACATTTTCCTAGATAGGGGCAGCCAGAGAAGGACAGTGGTGGTGTCACACAGGAGTCATAAACCTTATACTGCATCTCTAGGTTTGGTGTTTCAGGCAGTCAGCCAGAAATTATGTCCTTCTCTCTGTACCCTCCATCCAGGAGGTGTCTTTCTTTCTTGGAAAATGGCACAAACATTTTGTTAACAGATGAAGCAAAACACCCTAGTAAGAAAATAGGAATTTGCTACATGATTTTTAATTTTTTTTTTTTTAATGTCCAAACACAATGATTAAGAAGTAATGTTTTAACCTCTGGAAAATTTTCCATGTGCAAAACAGATGCTAAATGGCAGTGTTGGGAAGCTAGTAATAACAATCTAGTTTGGTTGTGTCTTGGGTTCATCTAGGATAGGATTAATATTAATGAGCAGTTGGGAGGGGCCACAGCCAGGATAAACCAAGCCAGCCAGTGGGATGTTTGATAACATACTGACATCATGCCCATTATGTAAGGGGAAGGCTGGTCCAGGAAAGGGACATGTGATTAGACTGTGCAGCAAGAGCAGGGAAAGCTGTGCCCTGGATACTGGTAAAGCCTCGTTGGTTTTTATCACTCACTTTATAAATTATTTTGTTATTACTGTCATTTCTTTTTTCTTTGTGGTGTTCTATTAAACTGTCATATCTCAAACTATGGGGTTTCACATTTTTCTCCTGCTTCTCCTCTCATCTCACTTTGGGGGTAGGGAATGGCAGGGGAGAGCACTGGGCTAGCAGCTGTAGTGTTTAGTTGCCAGATGACCATGGCATTTTGCTAGTAAAAGATTTCTTATATCCACTTTAAAGCATGACCTAGGTGGCTACTTTTATTACTTGAGTTTTTGGTCTTAATGATAGTGTGAGGACTGGGACCAGGTGCAGCTATATGGTAAAAGCTGCAGAGCTGTGTCTGTACCATAACACCTACAGTAGTAAGGAGGAAGTAAGAAAAACTAGATAATTTGTACGTGCAAGAATGATGGACTTCTGGAGAGTTTACAGGAAGTATTATATTTAGAAAAGGAAGAAAGTCTGTGTTAGAGTTAAGCAAGACACTATAGTCTCGAATAACTTTTATGAACTCTTTCAGCAGGACAAGCTGTGCTGATCTAAAATGGGGATGAATTGTCATGAGGTAGGTGTGAGTGTGAGCTCCCAGTTTTTTAGAGGGGGCATCTTTTAGAATTTACTAGTTCTTTGAAGACTGAGATTGCCACCTGGATTTCAGTAAGTAGTACTTCTAGGCAAACACCTCTTAAACTGGCAGTAACCAAGCTGTGAAACAACAAATGCCTTTTTAATTCTCTTTCTTGAGGTGGTGACACCCAGCTAACGTGTTTGAAAGAAAGATTTAAGTGAAGTGACAAGCTTCTGCCACTTGCTAACCTATTACTTTTAAACACTAGAGGATAATATCTTTGTTTGAAAAGCCTTAGGATCCAATTCCTAGGTATCTCTCAATAGCAATAAGCAGAAAAGTAAAAACCACCAAAATTGTCTGTCCTGAAAACCTGATATAAAGATGGGACATGCCCTGAAGTCTCTACATGTGAGACAACAGCAAGAAAGGGTGAACAAAGTAAACATTCATGTTTGCCTATTGCTTTCAGCAAGTGATTAATTCCCTTTTACAAAAAAGTTTTTATGTAAAACTAGAAGCAGACTCTATCTTAAAAATTCTATTTGAAATTAATGCCCTTTTACAAAAAAGTTGAGTTTTGATGTAAAATCAAAAGCAGAATCTGTCTTAAAAAAGCTATTGAAATGTGAGTGAAACTTCCAGTCAGCTACAACAAGAAATGAAACCTTATGAAACTAGGAATAGAGTCTTTCTATATGCTTATAAATTCTGAAATACATTTCTTTAGAGTCTTGCTAAAATGAGAGTTTGGAGGAAAAAGTCATGAGTGTAGTACACCAGATGAACCTGTCTTTAGTGCAGATATTTCTAAGTACTAATAAATTAAGTTACAGAAGCCAAAAGGTTGTTTGAATGATAAATAATGCAGGCTTTAAATATCCTGCATGCTTGTTTCATCACATCAAGCATATGCTGTTGAGATTTCAAATTAAAATGAAAGCAAAATAATAGTTTCTGTCTCCTGTCTTCCTACATTCCATCTTCAGTACAAATTAATTAGCTTCACCTTGCTTGCCCTTTTGCTAAGAATTTTGAATGATACAGAGTTCTGTGTTTAAAGTACATTCTTTGGATGTAAAATGTTCTTGGAATTTAGACCCTGAATATTTCTGAATATTTTAGAGTAAATCTTATGTTAGAAAGTTATTACAATATAACTTAACTAGGTTAAAAACTACACAAATTTTAAAAGCTTGTATAAGTGATTTTTTTGTGGTATTTATGAATCTTCAGCTGGGATAAAGTTTAAAATACTTGGTACCTTCAAGAAACCCAAATGTTTGACATACATTCCTTGTATGTACCTGTAGAAGTACTTCTGAAACCTTTATCATGATGTCATTAAGGTCACATCAAGTAAACTCTTTGAATGGAAATATATGCAAAAGGAATTTGCAGTCCTTAAAATAGAGTAAGCTTGCTAGAGACAAACTTCTTTAAGCAATATGTTTTTAATATCTGGCTTTTTTTTCAGCCATGTAGGTGTTCTGCAGAGACAAAATTGCTAACATAAAATATCTTGTATCTGGAGACACAGATTTCCTGTATGGACACAAAACTAAAATGTTTCCTCTTTCTATCTCAATCACTACTCATGTCCCTGGGTCATATGAAAAATACAAATGGAATCAATCATGCTGATGATGAGAGGAAATGTAGCAGTGATAAATACACAGCTATTGACTTTCTGTTGCTGTTCTGGAGAGGAGACAAATTGAGTGACAACCTTAATGCGTTGTAACTATGCACTGAGAAAAAAAATGCAGCTGGCACGTCACCTACAAGTGTACTGTGCTCAACAGAATGGATAAGGTTTAAACACTTCCTAGCATATTAATTAGGAGTTGTAGTAAGTTCTTTCCCATATAGCTGGCTTAGGCTTATTACATGGTCAAGTAGTACCTGCTGGACATAAATGTGTTGGAAAGTAATGCCAGACACTCACAGACCTAGAAATCTGGCATTATAGACAGATTTCAGATTTATCTAATCTGAAGTATCTAACTCCAGGAAGAATCATATTTTGGGGAAGATATTTTCAGATTTTTTAAAAATACATGAGATACCTACCTCCCCCTTTAAGCAGAATGTATTGTGATGAAAAATAAGCAAATATCTGTGTTTGGCAGTTTTGCTGTGAAAATATTACCTTAAAGCACAAGTACTCATGAATGTAACACTGCTTTCTTGTGATATTGAAAGAAGCCTTCATATATTCTTAGTCTCTCTTGAACCTACTTCACATGATTGATTTTAAAGCTACACATTTATTTAGAGTATAAATGCATTCATTTTCTTTCCTATTTCATAGGAAGGATTCAGATGATAAGTAATGAGTGAAGAACTGACTGCATTTGAAAAATCTACAGACACTGCAGATGCATAGCAAGTAAGCAGGAATCACTTTAGTTACATTTAACTGTATTTTTCATTAATTAAGTCATAAAGGACAAAGATGTTAATTCCATGTGGATGGTAAACAGGGACTGAAATTGAAAAAGCAAAGAGAAACATTCAACTGTCTTGATAACCATAGGTTAATGGTCTGAAAAACTCAGTTATACCACAGCTCTTTTCACTTTCTACCCTTACCATTGTCTTGGACAGGAATACTGTTTTCCTTCTCACTGCTTGAACATTTCTTCTCAATGGTTGCAATACTTTTTGAGTCTTTAGCCTTTCCTCATCTGTAGGAATGTTAAGAAGTTTTCATTTTTCTGGACGGTCAGAATTGGCAGCTGTAGCTGTACCAGAAAGAGGTTAAGGAATTTTGATGTGACTGACTGTGGACAGAAGCTATAAGAGGTGAGAAAGGAGGAAACTAGTGTTCTTGAATCTGAGAAAGGAAGATATGAAGGATATGAAGAAGGAAAGAGTATTCAGGGAAAACAACAGTATCCTTCAGCACCATGATTCAGAAGACACCTAAGCCAGTGCTGATCTTTCCAAGTATGTCAGGTGGGAAGTAATTTAATGGCTATGGGCATTGCATCTTGTATGCACTAGTCTTAAGTGCTTATGTACTTTACTAACTAAGCAAAGGGGTCTCCCTCTTACTCCATGAAAAAGCAAGCAAGGCTTCTGGACCCAGGTGTGAGATCTATTTCAAAGGTTTTATGTATATGGTTGACTGAAGGCTGGCTGAGCTCTCTCAGCCTCTCCTCATAAGGGAGATGCTCCACTCCCTTCAGCATTTTGGTGGCCCTGCACTGGACTCTCTCCAGTAGCTCTTTGTCCCTCTTGAACTGGGGTGCCCAAAACTGGACCCAGTATTCCAGGTGGGGCCTCACCTACACATAGTAGAGGGGGAGAAGAACCTCACTTGACCTGCTGGCCACACTCTTCTTAATGGATGCCATTGGCCTTCTTGGCTGCAAGGGCGCATTGTTGGCTCATGGTCATCCCCCTGTCCAGCAGAACCCCCAGGTCCCTTTCCCCAGAGCTGCTCTCCAACAGATCAGCCCCCAGCCTGTACTGATACATGGGGCTGTTCTTCCCCAGATGAAGGACTCTACTCTTGCTCTTGTTAAATTGCATTAAATTTCTCCCTGCCCAGCTCTCCAGCCTGTCCAGGTCTCTCTGGATGGCAGCAC
>JAOEGS010015240.1:0-22559 GCA_025447755.1 Corythornis vintsioides
TAGGGTTTTGTCGTTGCTGTTTATTATTATTATTTTTATTTATTATTATTATTATTATTACTACTACACGTGAAAAACAGACGATTTGCCCCCTTGACTCGCCTAAAAAAAGCCGGCAGAACTTCAACCACCGTCCACAAAGAGCATCCCCCGGGCGGCCGGCAGCGCCTTGGGCCGCCCTGCGCGGTTCCCCGGCGGGGGCGGGCGGGGCCTGAGCGGCGCGGAGCCGACCCGAGCCGAGCCGTTCTGATCCGAGCCGATCCGTGCTGGGCCGAGCTGCGCGGCGCAGGCCCGGCAGGCGCAGGAAGGGGAGGGCAGGAGGCCGCTGCCATCATGCGTGCGCCGCCGGGGCTGCTGCGGCTGCTGGCGGCGGGGGGGTGGCAGCGGCGGTCGCCTCCGCGCCGCTTCCTCGGCGCCATGTCCCGCTACGGCACGGAGCAGCGGGGGAGGCCCAACTCTCCCGATTACCGTCTCTACTTTAGTAAGTAGCAGCCCCCCCGCCCCGGGCTCAAGAAAACCGTTTCCCGCCTCGCTGGTGCGCAACGCGGAGAGGCGGCGGCTTCCCGCTCCCGCCCGAGGCCACCCGGCTGAGGAGCCGCCCCTGAGCCGTGCCCCGCGCTCCGGGGAGGTTTTGTGCTTTGAGGGGCTTTCCCGACGGGCTCGCTGGGGCCCGGGCGATGGTGCGCGGCACGGCCGAGGCCCTGGAGGGTGAGGAGGCACCGGGGGCTGGGCCTGGGACTGCGCGGGAACCCCGGCGTGGCCTAGGCCGCAGGAGCTTTGCTTCGCTTCGCCTCCGGGGAACATGACAGCCCCCTGGGAGCAGGGCCTGGCCCGGTGACGGGAGGCTGGCACCCAGAGCCCCATTCCCCAGAGGCCTATGGGGCAAGTGGGACCAGGAGGGCAGGGGCAGCGCTCCAGGAGGCTTCTCCGAACCCAGCGAGAGCTGCAATCCGCAGTCTCAGTGTTCCGCAGCTGAGTAGCAGCCTCGGCTGTTTGCGAGCAGCTGCTTCAGCGGCGGTTTTGTACCCATTTGATCCGTTGACTTAGAAGAAGTTGATTCTGACGTCGGCTGGTGTGAGAGAAGAGGAGGCGTTGTGTACCCTGCTGGCAGTGCCCTCCCCCAGCTCCCTTGTGCCCAGTCCCCGAGGGGCTGCCAGTGCAGGAGCTCGTCCAGAGAAAGTCGGTTTAGTTAGTGGGAATAAACAGGCTACCCCCAAACTGTTTATGTGGGAGGAGCATCTGGGAGGCTTCCAGGAGTGACAAAAACAATCATCAGTTACTCCTCTTTGCTGAGGTGGTCAAAATCCAGTCCAAAGCTACATGAAGTTTCTTGTCTGCTTTCCCCTTTACTGAAGATCAGGGTGATAGCAGAGGAGAAATTCCTTGGGATTTTTAGCACCTTACATTGTTGCTTCAGGAAAAGTTTAACTGATTCATAACTGTGGCACTTCATACATTTCTGTCATGACTAATAGTTACCAATACCACCATCCCAACATCTCAGGACAAATCTTTAGATATTTAATTTTTTTTTTTTTTTCCAGAGAATGCAGATGGTAAATACATTTCCCCATTTCATGACATTCCACTGTTTGCTGCATTTAAAGAGGTATGTATTTATGCCTTGAAACACAGTTCATTTCAAAATGGTAACAGTTTTGTTGGTACCCTTTAGGAAAAATGCAGATTTTTAAAAGCTTTTTCTTTTCTAGCAATTAAGAGAAATGTATAGCACAGAAAGAACCATTTTAACCCAGTCTGAATGCCTGATCTTGTGATAATTCTCTGTGTTGAAGGTTTGTTTCTATGGCTGTGCTTCAATTGGTTTTCTGCTCTTCCTCTTCTTAAACTGGCATTTTCCTCCAGCTGCAGTGAGATGTAGGATGTGCAGCACATGCCTCCATAACTCCCAGTGCCTTCCCTGCAGTCCCTAAAGGAGGGTTGTCATTGGAAGGCACCAGCAGTGCCCAGGAGAGGAGCAGTATTGGCACCTTGGGAGGGTGGTCATTGGAAAGCAGCAGCAATGCCCAGGAGAGGAGCAGTATTAGCACCTTGGGAGAATCCCCAGGCTGAGATGCAGCTGAGCACTCTTCATGGCTTGTTAGCCACACTCCCTGGAGTTCCATCACAGCAATCATGAAAGCCCTGTTCTGTGTGTCACCACTGGAAACTGCCAGTTTAGGCCTTGATGTAGGCTTAGGTTTGCTTATTTAGGCTTGGGTTTTTTACACCACCAGCTTTGGGAGGCTTTCAGTCTCCTGGAGTTGCTGCTGAGTCCCCATGGCTGGTGTGAGGGGTGAGGAAGCTCAGCAGTTGTCACATGTTCAGATGGGTTCATTAGTTCTGAAGTCTCAATCTCCTGAATTATTTAAATGGAGAGATTAAAAATAGACATTAAATCTTTTTTATCAGTGGACCCTAAATGTGCTAGTCAATGGCAGAGCTAAGTCTCATTCAGAGTTCAGTGGGTGCTGTTGCTGGAAAAGCAATGGGTGTTTTCACCATTGCTGCCCCTGCATCTAGAGTTTAAGGTGTAAAGGGATGGAACAGCCTATGATTTATTATTATTTTTAATTATTAATATATTTTTAGGCTAAATTAACTACATCTATGATTGATCAGTGTGGAGAGGCTCTCATTTTGGTGAGGAAACAGCATTTCATGGGATATAAGGGCCTGAGAGGGCAACAAGAAAGGGAGTCATTCTGAAGGTGTCTTGTTAATTTTACCTTCTTTGTCAAAGGAGGACATAAGGAGTTGTATGTTAGATTCTTTCCTTTCCCTGGTCTAAGCTTTGTGGTCTCTATGATGGACAACTCCACCCTTATCTTCCATGCTGGTTTTGCTTATTTCATTGTTTGTGGATTTGTTTTGGGGTTTTTTTACATCTTTTTTGACTGAACAGAAGGATGACTCTGTGTTTTTAATCAGTTGAGGGCAGACCTAAATTCCTGCTTAATTTTTTGAGGAGCTGGGAGAAAGTGGATGTGTCCTTGTGCATTTTTACCTTGCTGTATTAACATCTGGGTTGGCTGTATTAACATACTGTGTTGGCTGTATGTGCTGTATGGCTGTCTGTTGTACTGTTATGTGAACACAGTATTCTCTCTGATGTTCTTTATGCACTTCTTTACTTCACTCTTTCCCTGTAGGATAATGAGATTCCTGCAAAGAAGTTAAAGACTACTGGAAATGAGGTACTGCTAAGCTTTCCTTTTTTTTAAAAAAAACTATTCTTATTTTCTTTCCAGCATCACTTTGCTGCTCTGCAAAGTGAACTTGCTCTCACTGAATATAGTTGACATATCTTCAAATGCACGTCTGTTAGGAAAAGCTTAAAGGAATTTAATATTCTCCTCTTTGAATGGGCCAGAAATGTCAGCATTCTTTTATTCATTGAGATGTTCTCAAAGGCAAACACTTTTATACCACCCTTTGAAAGGTTCATTATGACTATTGTAGCTTAGATATGTTATCTTTTTTGCTATTGCATTCAGAAACATTTGCAAGAAAACCTCTGTTAATGAAATATTCATTATGCTCTAACTGTGGGTATGTGAACAAAACTTCTGAAATCCACTATGTTAGGGCAGAAATTAAACTTAGGATCTGCTTTTTAAAACTGAGGATCTGTTGGTTTCTATATTCACATGGGAAGCCCAAAGAGACAAACATCACATCTGATAAGGAATTAATCAGCACTGAAGTTAAGCCCAACAGAAAACATGGAAGGTCTTCTCAGGCTTTTTCTGTGAAACAAGATTTATTTCTGCAAGAGTCTTTTCCAACATGTAGCATTTTTATGGAGTTCTTTCCCTGCCATAGAAGTACCTAAAACTTAGTAGAAGGAGGTTGTTCAGGAGGTTGTCCTGCTGAAGGAGCCATAAGGTGGGAAAATTCCTGAGGGATATTTAGAAAAGGAGGGAAACAAGGTAGGAAAGAAGAGGGGGGAAAAAACCATAAAAAAGCAGATAACTTTACTTCTCTCTGCTAAACTAGTATGTGCTCTCCTTTCCTCACCAGTGAGTCTTGTCTCATCACTGTGGAAATGTGATTGCCCTATAAATAAAACTTTTAAAATTATTTTTAAATGTAAGCACTGCATGAAGTTATTAATCTCTTGTAAATGCTTGTGGCAGCTTAGCATTAGAGAGAGTACTTTTGGGGATATTTTTTGCATGCAGATGAATCTGCCAGGCTGTCACATTTAAGACTCTTGACAATTGACATTTGACTGATACCACAAATTAATGGAGGCCTGAGTTAAACTGGAGTGATATTTTTGTTTGCTTTTGAGAGCTGTATCGTGTTCATTTCAGTCCAGTTGTTGTCCAGCCCTGAGAGTTGTTTTGGTGAAGACCTGGAATAACTCTTGACCAGACTCAAAGCCAAGATTCACAGGCTGCTGGAGCACAGTATTAGTCATGGTGAGGAAAACACAGTGGCATCTAAACAACAAAGGTCCAGGGCTGTGGTGAGGGGAAGACATCATGTGTAATTCCAGGAGTAGGCTGTAAGTTTTCTGCCTGTAGCTACCAGTCAGAACAATCCTTTGACCTGCTTGGCAGCTCCCTAAGAGTTTTCTTGTCAGCACTGGCTTTCATGCTGTGCATTTCTTCTTTTCCAAGTGATTCCCAGGTGGATGAGCAGACTCTGGCTCTCTTTCAACCCTTCCCTTACCTGCTGCTGCATGTATGATGCTTTGTTCTGTCTGCTGCCTTAGAAATGACATATTTGAGCTCTTTCTGATTACTTCTGTCTCAACTGTTCCTGCATACATAAGGGGCACTTCATGAACCTGATTTGAAGCACCTTTTGCCATTTTTGTTTTATTTGTTTATCACCTGATTGGGAAAAGTGATTCCATCTGACATGACACTGATTGCACTATGGGCTCAGTACTTATGGATGGCCAATTTAATTTAAATATACTCAGTATTTACTGCCAGGATTGTGTATGGCTTGTGATCTCACAGGAGAAATGCTGAGTGACAGCTGGGATTTTCCTTTGCTTTCCACAGGCCAGGTTTGTTTGGGAGGAAATCCTAGAACCAGTGGCATTAATCAGACTGTGGCACTGGTGTTTGTTGAGCTGCATCACACAGGGAACAAAAATACAAATATAGGAGAGTCTGCTGGACTTAATTGCAGTGTAAAGAGTCAGTGCAAGTCTTCAGTTGGTTTATTTTTTTTTTTCTAATTCTTTTTCTGTTACAAATTTCTACAAAAACATACTGTGTCCTTTCTGAAACTTGTGATTTTTAATCCCAAGGTGGTTTTTCTCTGGCTCTGAGGAGATGTCCCAGATGATGTGATATTTGGGAGTGATTTTGTCATCTGTGAGCAAATAGGTTGTAGACGTTGCTGGGTGGTGGTTTGGTTTAGTCAACACAATTTCTATAAATACTCTACTCCTTCACAGCTTCAGAAGAAGAAACCTCACTGAGTTACACAGAGTTTTTATAAATGTTAGTGGTTGTTGCATTTACATGGGTTCTGAAAACATGAATGAGGCAAAAGAGGACCTGAAGAAAGAAATCCTTCGGGGAAAAAACCAAGAACACTGTCCTTTCCAGTGCTTGAGGAGAGCCAACTTCATCCTGTAGAAATATCCAGTCCTCTTTGCCTTGTGACAAACCATTCCAGGGACTTCCTGAGCATTTTGAGAAGAGTAGTATTGATATGGGAATAAAAAACCATGTTAATTTCCCCTCCTTGCAGTTCATTATCAAAGGATGAACCAACAATGTTAAGTGTCATTGTGTGGAACTAATGTGTTGGTCCTAATGTAGAAGCAGCTGGAACAGAGAGATGTGAAGCTTGCTGCTGCTGAATACAGAGGAGAGAATTTGTCCTGTTATAAAATGCTAACTGTTAAGTGGATTTTGTTTTCAATTCTGTCATTGTTTTTTCTGGCTTAGGTCCTGTTTAACATGGTTGTAGAAGTGCCTCGTTGGACGAATGCAAAAATGGAGGTAATTCAGGAAAATACCTTGGTATTTATGACAGTTATGACTTCTGGACATGGATTACTCTTTACACAGAAATTTTTCTTTGTTAAAAAAAAAATCACTGTGCATACAGATACTTTCCTTCAATTCTAAAGACAGTTGAGGTTCTAATTTTGCATCCCTTCCACGGGTGAGCACTGCTGACAGCAGAGTGCAGTCCTAGACTTCTGGCTTCATTGACCAACAACTTGCCTTACTCTTGCTCATAGAGCATTTCCCTCACAGCTTTTCACTCATCTCAGCTCTGCAGTGTGCTAGACCCAATCCTGACAAGTGGAGTTGCAAATGAAAAAGCATCTCATTGTGACAAAAAAAAAAAAATAATCCTCAAGGACCTCAGTGTTTGGAAATTCCTCTTGCAGGGAAGCATTTTAAGAGTAGAGCCTAGTGGGTTTACTTGTGGAATAAGTGTGTCCTGTGAGCAGGTTGTTCTGTGGAGTGGATTGTGTGGAGTGTTAAGAGATACAGTGATGTGTAGTGGGTGACATATGGCAGAGGGTTTGTATTGGAGACCTGGGGAGGATGGTGATGGTAATAAACTGTTCAGCTTTAATTAGTTCAGCCCTTCTGTGAGTGCTGTGCTGAGAGTAAGAAAGGCTTCTTCTAATGCTGGCTTAACTTATTCCCAGCCTGCATTAAGTTGGCATTTGGTGACTGTGCAGAACTTGTGCTTGCTAAAAAGTCATTAGTATGCTGAGAGGTGCTGGGGAGAAGGGATATAAGCAACAGCAAAACAGTGAACAGAGGGTGAGAAGATGAAACCTTTCCCTGTTGTCAGAAGAACTTGTGCCTCCATTTGCATGTTGTTGAACTTGTAAAGTGCAAGAGCTTCTAACTTAAGTTAGTATTGAGTTTCAGGATTTATGTTTGATCCATGACCATCTCCTTATAAATGTCTGGCTTTTTAGGTTCATTTTGTTCCTTGCATACTTCAGAGTGTTCTTTAAAACCTCAGTAAGCTGCTTTTTGAACCTGACCCTTGAGACTGAGGCCATTCTACTTTGAATACTTCTCAAACCACAAGCACATGCTTCCAGATGAATCCTCCTCACTGTTTGGATTCAGAACCAATTCCTTTCCCAATTACCCTTCTCTCTCTCTCTTGCTTTGTCACTCTCTGCTTAGATTGCCACTGAGGAGCCCCTGAATCCCATTAAGCAGGATCTGAAGAAGGGCAAGCCTCGCTACGTGGCCAATCTCTTTCCTCACAAGGGCTATATATGGAATTATGGTGCCCTCCCACAGGTAACATTTTGGTTCTAATGGTGCAAGCTTGCTGTCATCTTCATCAATTGCCTTGTAAATCTTGGCTACTGCCTGAATGCAAATCAGCTGCCAGAGGGATGTTTCTCTTTCATACATCTGTAAATTAGCATTTTTTAATTTATATTTGAGCTTTACTGTGCCCATAAATTCTGGGTGTGGGTGTAAATACGTGTGGTGCTTCAGGAAGGAGTTAAAAGTTTGAGAAATCTGGAATCTTGAGTCTGCATCTCTGTACTGCAGTGACAGAATGAAACTGTCAGGCTGTGCTGTTTGAGAATATTTTGCCAAGTAGCCCTTTTCTGCTTAAACAAGGCATTTTTTAAAAAAAAGTAATTTAGGATTTTCATGTGTTGCAGCATAAATTTTAATTGGGATTTCCTAATATCTTTAACAGAAAGGAATGGAAGGGCTGTTCTTTTTTAGATTAAACCTCAACTGCCTGAGTTAACTTTTCTCTGAACTGTGAAACTTCACTGATCCTGACACATTCAAAAATTTAGAGCCTTGAAAAAGCCCAGCTAATGGCTGAAATTTTGAGTTTAATGAAAAGTTTAAAAATAAACTTTTTTCACTTCTGTGAATAACATATTGGACCCAAATTAGCACTGTAGAACATGGTGTAATTTATTTTTCTTTACACTTAAATGCATGAACAGTAAAAGTTTAGTATGAAAGTCTGTTGTTACTCAACATCAGTCCATTGCCTGTTTGTTTGTTTTTTTCCCATTGGGTAAGCCTGGTCTCAGAAAGCTGATGCTTTTATTGGTATTTTTATTAGTAATTTAGTGGTTAGAGAAATTGTAATTGTGGACCAGCTGGTAATTGATCATTCTCTTTCCTCTGACAGACCTGGGAAGATCCAAACCATACAGACAACATTACAGGATGTTGTGGGGACAATGATCCTATTGATGTTTGTGAAATAGGTTCAAAGGTTTGTCTCTATCAAGATTAATTTATCAAGGTTTAATATTTTAGTAACAACTGGAAAAAGACAGACCCACCAAAGAGAGAGGTTTGAGTTTTCTCATGGGTGCAGATGGAAGTAGATCCCTCTTTTCTAGAAAAGACAGGAACTTGTTTCAGTGCTGCAGTTAGGAGATGGATTCAGAAAGTTGAGCAAACACCAGTAGAAGGGAAAGTTTTAGTTCACTGAAAGAAAAATGTCCAGAGGCAGCAAAGAATGGAGCAGTGCTCAAAGACAGGGTTGTGAAATGGGTGAGTTTGGACAAGGGGTCTCCTGGGACATTTTATGTAAGGGGGAATGGAATTGGTGACCTAGCAAAGGTGGCTTTTTCTGAGGAAAGGAACCTAAAGCTGAGTTTCAGGGGATCCAGACAGAGTTAATAAAAGGAATATTAGCTGGCAGGGAGAACACCAATGGTGGGAGAAGGGCTAGTAATATCAAATAGATGTGCTTACAGATCTGTCTTGCAGTTCTCTCAGCTGCTGGTCAGAAAGACAGTAAAAATAATTGTCTGTGAGGTTAAAGAGAAATTCCATATCATATTTTGCAAACCTTTGTGAGACTGTTCTCTGTTTCAGGTTCGTTCTTCTGGTGAGGTTGTTCAGGTGAAGGTCTTGGGTGCTTTAGCTCTTGTTGATGAAGGAGAGACAGACTGGAAGATAATTGCTATTGGTGTGGATGACCCAGAAGCTCAGAAAATTCATGGCAAGTATTTTTATCTTTCTTAATCCAAGTGATATCAGCAGCTTGCACAGTAGAATGTCTGAGTTTAGGCCAGAACAGGCAGACAGCAGCTTTTTGTTGGTGGTGCTTCCTTGAAGGAGGAAAGATGTGCTTGCACATTAAGCTTTTGAAAAGCTTCACTTGGAATTTCAAGACCTGTCATGCAGAAGGTCTTTTGATTTCTGAAACACAACTGCCTTAGCAAATGACCTCTTAGAATGACAGCCTGATCTGCTGTGCAGTAGTGCCTGTACCCACTCAGATTATGGAGCACACTGCTGTTTTCCTTGTTAAAAGGGTTGGTTCCTTTCACATTTGCAGGCATTGTGCTGTGTGCTGAGAAGGGCTGTGCATTTCCAGTGGTTTGTCACATAACTGGGTTACTTCCAGGGCTCACTGCCTACTGTGAGTGATGAGGTTTCACCTTTTAGCTTGAAAATGAGCAAAATAAACTGCTGAAGCAGAGCTCCCTCATCTCAGCCTTGGTGATGACTAGCAGGGGGAAATACCCTGTCCAGACTTGACCTCCTTGTGACCAAGGTATAAAAATGAGATTCACATATTAAAATGTCAGTATGAATGGCACATGAGGGATAATTCTGCTTGATGAGAAGATGATAGAGATTCTTTTTTAACTGCTTTTACAGCACAGGTAAGGGACAGATTTTCTCTGATTAACAGAGGCTCACTTCCTCAGATGCAGTGTTACTGGGCATCAGGAGAATTAAGGGAGGTGGTTTGTCTAAAAGTGATTGTTAGGAGACCATCAGCCATAAATCCCATCAAGGATGTGAGAGCAGAGCCAGCCCTTGGCTGCTTGGGAGCACCAAGGCACAGAGTGGCCTTTCTGTAGGAACAGGACTCTCCAGGAGCTTTTTAAGGAACCAAGTTTCTTGGCCATTGAGACTTTTTCCTGGTTTCTGAATGTAAAGTAAGTTTATCACTGGTCTGGCCCTTCATTCTGTTTTCTTGCAAGTTGCTTTCACATGGAGAATACTTGGCTCTTACCTTTTCTCCTTAAAAATTCCTGAGAGAGTTTAAACAAAAAAATTGGTGTGAGAATTTAAAAGGAGTCCACTAAGTAAGGGCAAAACTTGGACAGTTATGTGGTGAGCATAAGTAGCTCTATTTGAAAGCTGTTGTATTTGGATTATTTTGGGTAATGACTTGGAGAGGGGAGTAGGAGTTTTAGTCTTGTTAAAGAAAAATAGAGCAAACTGTTGCCTGTAGTTGATTCCTGTGTGTGCATCCTTTCTCATGAGAGAATAGGTGCCAGACATCAAGAAGAGACTTGGCTTTCCAAGATTCAGAGATGTGCAGAAATATTTATCCAGTTTAATATTTTTTTTTTCCTTTGGGATTGTATTTGAAGTCCAGGATTTACAAAAGAAAAGGAGGAGGGGGGGTGGAAAAAAGCCCCCATCTGCTTTCACAGAACATGACTAGCTTGCAGTGTTTAACAGCAATCCTCCTTCAGTCTGAAAACAAACAAATCTGTTGGAGTAGGCAGTACAATATGTCCTTTTATACTTGTTTTTCCTCCTTCCCAGAGATGTTAATTATTTCAGCATAAAGAGATAGTGGCTACAGATAAAACTGGCATCTCCCTCAGTAATTGCCATGCTGCTGTGCTGTGGTGGTGGCCTCCTAGGGAAAGATGAGGCTAAGTGTTGCCTTCTAAGCCTTTGTCCAGTCATTTTTGTCTCATTTGCTAAACATTTTGAATTGGACTGAGAACCATCACGTTTGCTTTCAGCTCAGTATGTGCCCAGCCCCCAGTGAACATTTGGAAAAGCTAATTCCAAGACAGCAGAGTGGTGATTACTTGCACACCCCATCCTGAGCCCTCTCAGCGTGTTCACTCCTCTTGCTGCTTTAAGCACACCCCAGGTACTCTCTATATTCTCCTTCTGGGATTCTGATCACTCTCATAAGTGCAATTGATTTTCCTGAGACTTCACAGAACTTCAAACTGAGCAGTCCCAACTTCTTGAGTGGTTCTCATTGTTTATTCCTAGCACTCTGCTGTACTATGTCCTGCAGGCATTTATTGATAAATACTGGTTGAAATTGGAAACCCTGCCTAGATCTCTCTGTTTCACACAGAGCAATGAGAAACTCTTTAGTTTATAGTGACAATACTCAGGAATGATAAGCAGTGCTTAGCACCTCTTTAAGTGGGATCTGTCTCATCAGTGGGAGTAGCAGGGCCTCTTTCTGGACAGACTCTGAAAGGTAACCTGTTGGAAATGAAGGGTTCACACTGGTAGGCATGGGGACAGTCTCAATGCAAACACAAGATGTATGTCAGACACAGGTCTGTGGAGAAGAAACCTCCTTTTAGACTAAAACTGCACATCTTCAGATTTCTCTGTGTCAATAGGCCTGTCTCTGTGGCCTCCTGAAAACCACTGTGTTGCCTTTCTGCTCAGATGGTTGCTGGGCAGATGGCCATTATCAGACCAGCAAAGCAACTTCCCAGTTGCTGGGTTTTTTTTGGTTGGTTGGTCTTCTTGGATGTACTAGCCAGGAGAAGCAGGACATTCTTGGAGTGGAAAGGCTGCTTGTCTGCTTATCTCATCATTTGGATTAAATATATGGGGATTCACATACCATACCTGATGTGGTTTGCAAGGTTGGGCTTGGATGAGTGATGTTTTCATGCTGCAGTTTGCTCTAAATGCATATGGCATCTTCATGTTGGACAAGAGGGTTTGAAAATCCTTGGCAGGTGAAGGGGGAAGGGTGTTTGAAGCTGCTTATGGAAAGTCAGACTCTTGAAAGGTCATTTTACCTTCCCTGAGCAAACTGGAGAAATCCTGTATGCTGGATGGCATTTTGGAGGTTTATTTACTGGCCTGGAATCTTTGCAGCCATTTCTTTTTGCTGTTGCTTGCTTGGAAAGATGCCAGGATCTAGTGAAGAGCAGTTGGTGATGTCTGCTGGCTTTGTTGGCACTGTGTTGCTGTGCTTCTCCACTCTGCACCTCAGGATTGGCTTTCTGAGTGAAGAGATCCAACCCTAAATGGCAAACCAGTGAATACTGCATACTCTGTACCATATATTGTTAGAAACCCTTGCATGTGAGTGTATTTATATGTAGAGAAGCACCAGAAACCTTGATTGTGGATTTGTGTAAGCATTCAATATAAAGAAATTAATGATGTGTAGTGAGGCTCCCCTCCTACCCCCTCACACCATGCTGCACAAAACACACCAAATGCCTTTATATGGAATGTGGCTGCTGCTTCCTGCAAATGTTTATAAGATGTTATTAGGAACATATGTCCTCTCTTCCCACAGACCTTGTTTGAAAAGCTTGCTGTGAGCCTGTTGTTTCAGCTTCCCTTGCAAGAAGCAGCATCTGTTGCACTAAAAATGGTAGTTTTGTACTAATGCTTTTGTTGCTCTTTTCTAAAGGCAGCTAGAAAGGGGCTCTGTGAGTTGCTTCACTCCCTTGACACAGAGCAAGCAGCAGTGCCAGCCCTCTGGGGGTTTTCCTTACTGAGACTGAACTGCAACCCTTCATGTGATCAGCCATCTCTTTTTAACTCTGGGGGCTTAACTTTGGTGCCCAGAAAAGCAGGAGCTAGGGTTGGATGTAGGGAGTATAGAGAAATTCCACCTAGAGGCCACTGAGTGTCTGCTGCTAATGTTCCTGCAGGAGCCTGACCTCTCTGCTCTGCCACTCTGAGCAGGGCTGCCTTGCACAGATCAAACACTTGGACTTGCTGCTCCTGCACTTGCTCAGCCCCTTTTGCCAGCAGTGAGAGTGGGTAGCTCTAAGGGGAAGGTCAGAAAAAGGTGTTTAAACAGTGTGTGCTGCACAAAAGCAGCCAAGTTTTGACTTCTTTTGTTTTTAATCATAATACGTAGCTAGCTTCTGTAGATATTAATGCAGTAGATCACTGTCCTGCTGATCATGATCTTCCTTTTTACCTTTTTTTGCTTACTTTTCTGGTTTTTAATTCTATTTTTCTCCTCCCTCAATATCCTAAGGATGCTGTTTGGATTTCAGAATGGAAGACAAGCTGTTTTTCTATGGTGCCCTGTAATGAACTGAAGAGGTAGCTGTTGAGTGATATGAGGGCTGCTGTTCTCCTTACCCTTTGTGCTATCTGCTGACTCCACAGCAACAGGATTTTTTTGTTTGGTTTTGTTACTCAGTTGCACTTTTTCCTGCTGCTTGCCACCAACTCCCATTTGTTCTGTGGTTTGTCTTCTTTTTTTTTTTTTTAACTTAAACCATTTAAACTTCATTTGGTGCCCAGTAGCTGTCATTCATAATTAAGAATAGTGAAGCTTGGGGATAAAGGAGAATAACTTGCAAGGAACCAAGGAATAAAAGCAACCAGTGTCCCCTTTAAGTCCTCAGAAACAATATACAGCAGCCAGTACTTTAAGGGCCATATCAAGCTGTATCTTGATTCTGGGAAGTCTTTTTACCTAGGCAAGGTATTTTTCAGTAGAGAGAGTGAAATTCAGAGAGATGATTCAACCCATGAAGATGGTCATCTGTGTCTTAATGTAATGAAATCCTGCCCCAAAGCCTTATCTAATCTTTGAATCACTTAAAGAAATAGAAACAAGGCATAGAAATAAGAAACAATGGTTGAATTTGTGTCTGGAGGTGAAGATCTGGAGTTCACCCCTGCTAGGAGATGAGGAGATTGCTGTAGCAGCTGGTTTGCTAGTCAGGGGATAGTGTCTTCTCAACAATGCTAGAATTTGTGAGCTCAAACCTCACAAGAGGAGGAGGTGACAAGGGCTCCAGATGAGAAAAGAGATAGTTCCCTTGGTCAGGATGATGCACTGGAGCCCTGAAAGCCATTGGAATTGGAACTGCAGTTTATTAAGTGCCCAGATGAAGCCTCCTGCCTCAAGACCCTGCTCTTCTCTAAATCATTCCTTCTAGGTTGGTCTCACCCACCCACTCGCCCCAGTGACAAGCTTCTTGTACTCAGACATCTATTCCAGCTGGGAGACCTGCCTCTAAAACAGCTTTATGTGCCCCTGCTTTCTTCTGGGATCCTGGGATTCTGCCAGTGAAACTCCCTAACCCTCTGCAGGCAGGTGGCCAGCAGCCAAGTTCCATGTGTGTCTTACTCTGAGCCCATGAACACGTAGCCCCATTAAGTACATGCAGAAGTGAAAATTTACAAGGTTCTTCCAAGTTGTCAGTTTTCTTCTTTTGGATGGTGTGTGATCCAGTGGAATTTGGGAGTGGCATCTCTGAGAACACTCAGCATACCTGCTCACTAGGTTTGGTCACACAGTTCAGTCCATGTGTCTTCTCTTCCAGTGGTCTCCAGGGAATGGAGTGCTCTTCTGAGCACAAGACTTCTCTTACTGTTTGCTTTAGAAATACTTGAATGTCTTTGTTCAGGTTAGAAGATGTTTAGGCACTTGAAGCACATGACTAGGTGTCAATTCCATGGACTAGGCAACCCTGAAAATCAAAATAAAAGTGTATCAAAATAAAAGGGTATTGAAGGCTTTTTTCCATGTAAATGCATTCCAGAGAGTTAATTTTCCAAGGGGCTGACAGGAACACCTCACTGAAAGTGGCAGGAAAGATGGTAGAGGCCAACCCAGGGCCATTTGACATGCCCAACAGACATGTTTTAATCTCCTGAACTGTGTCAGCTAAAGCAGAGCAGCCTGGAGCAGGATTCCTGTGTGACTAATCCCTGTACCCACTGTGCCAGTGTTCAGGGGTGCCCTGCAGATGGCACATGTTCCCTTGGGGTCCTGTTCCAGCTTGGCACAGCAGGACTGTGGAGCTGCAAGGAGCACTGGGTTATCACTGAGTGCATGCAGAGAACACAGGGCTATCAGGGGGCTTGGTGTTCAGTGCTCCTGCTGGGTATCTGTCCTGCATCTAGTGGACTGAATTCCCAAGGAATGTGAGCAAAGGGATGACTTGGAGGAGTCAAGCCTGTGTTTTGTTTGGAGGGGCTGGTTTCAAATGCCAGGTGTTGGGATGGGTTTTTCTAGCTGCTGGAGTATCAACAAATGCCTGCAGTGCATGCAGCTGCTGGGGAAAAAAAAAGCCTTTTGAGGATGTCAGAAGTACCTACTGAGATGAAAGCCTCTAAATACAGATTTTTCTTCCTATCCTTTTATTCATTGTCCCTTTGGATCTTAATTAACAAAGGGTGGGAGGCAACTGGTTTACCTGTTAAGAGTGGCTGTGACATCCTAAGATACCAACTATGGGCAGCTAATGCAATAAAATCAAGTTCCCTAATGACTTGGAAAGCACTCAGTGAAATCAAATTGCTTGCAGATCCTTTAAAAATATGAATGTTGCAAAAACTATGAGTAAAAAATGACCAGTCCTCTTGTGTTTTGAATTCTTCTTAACCTACAGGTATTGATGATGTCAAGAAGCACAAACCAGGTTACCTTGAGGCAACTGTTGACTGGTTCCGACTGTATAAAGTCCCTGATGGTAAACCAGAAAATCACTTTGCTTTTAATGGAGAGTTTAAAGACAAGGTGAAGATAATACAACATTAAAACAGGCATTGTTCTGGCATGTGGCTTTCTGAACACATCCTAGCATTTTTAGAATTGTATAACAGGAGGTTTAACAAAGAATTTTTATACGAGGCATCTTCAAATGCAGTTTCTTAGGCTGGGAATAAATAATCTTTGCTGCTTTCCTTTTATTTAGGGAAATGCATAGGTTATTAAAGTCTACAGAAATAGCCCTCAATCCTAATCAGAGGAATTAACAGATTGTTTTTTCAGATATATTTTAAGTCCAAACTGATAAATTTTCCTGAGATTTTTTTTTTTTTTAGGGCTGTGCAGTTGAAGACAGGCATTGGGTTGCAGATTTTTTTCATATTAGTTTTTTTTTTCCCCCAAGGTATGCTTTTCCTGGTAATTCTGTGTAAAAATATTTGAACTGATTTTGGCTTGAAGGCTGAAAAAAATCCTTGCTTTTTTAGAGAAAATGAATGGCATTTAAAACTATTTACAGTGCAAATGGGCAGTGTTTGAAAGGAGAGGGCACTTGGGAGTAGACCTCACTGAAGAAAATACCTGGATTTTTCCAGAGGAAACTGGATGTGTTTTGAGTAAAAGTCTTTGCAAATAATGGTTTTTTTCTTTTCTTCACACCCTGCCCTGTGTTACTTTTAAACAAGAACTGTTAAGCAGCTCACAGGTTATAGTTACAAATGCTTAAACCCTGGGCAATTAATGAAGTAAATGCAGATTTTGCCACTAGAAGGGAAACCTTAACTCTGGTCCTGATGGGTAGCAGAGGAGTCCAGCTCACCCACTTTGTCCCATTTGGGACCTGCTACATTTTTCTCCACCTCTGGTGACTGCTTAGCATCTAGCCCTGGTTTCATCCTGGTGGCTGTGGACTGAGGGAACGTCCTGAATGTGTTGCCAGTGTATTTGCCAGAGAGTGACATTTGTTTCTTTGCATAAAGAGGGTGTTCTATTTCCCAGAGATCTAACAAGTCCTTGAAGGAGGTTCCTTAAAATAACACGTTTAAAACGAACTAGTTTTCTGCCTTTTTTTCCCTGCTAGATAATATTTTAATTCATAAAACTTTTCCTTCATGCAAATAGGATTTTGCTGTTGAAGTTATTAAATCCACCCATGAATACTGGAAAGCTTTGCTTCATAAAAAGTCTGATGGAGGCACTATTAAGTGGTAAGTATCCTGTTGCATCTTTTCTTTGTATTGGGGTATTAAACACATGGCTGCTGTCCATGAACCACTTAGATGTGGTTTTTTACTTTGAGATGACAGGAATAGTCATGCTTTTGATTGATAATTAGTTGATATGACTATGAATGACTAATTGCACCTTTATGACAATGATGTACCCAGTAAGTGGTTCCAAAAATACATTGATTTCATATAAAAGTGACAGGGATGACTTCAGCTTTTGAGAAATGGTCACCTTAGCAGTTGGACAGGTTGGTAGCTCTGCTTTAGCACAGGAAAGCTGTAGGATAATACTCATTCTGGTCTTTTCAGAGGCACTTTAGTCTTCATGTTGATGAAATTAAAAAAATAATTAAAATTGCAGACTTCCTTTGAGGAATTAAACATTCTGTGCAGGACCTTAACTCATGACCAGAGTTACTTTTCCTGTGAAAAGATAAAAGATCCATAAGGAAATGCTTCTGCCAAGCATTGGGGCCCAGAGTTTCTGTGCTCTCTGGAAGCAGCACAGTATCTGCTGCTTTATGCAGGAGCACAACTTTGACCTTCAAGTGAAATAGTGCAGGCAGGTTACTCCAAACCAAGGGTGTCCTACCTGGAAGGCACAACAGACAGGGGGATAATCCTGTGCTAGCCATCTAGATATTCCTGACTCCCTCAGCAAGCACCAGTTGATCTCTGCTGACTCGGGAGGAGGGATTTAATTCCCTGACTGCTTTCCTCTGAATTGTACTCAAGTCAGTTGCCAGAAGTGTGAGCACTAAGAACTTAGAGCCTAAAACCCCCCTCAAATCCCAAGAAGCACAGAACACCCTTCCCCACCCCTGCTCCCTCACAGCCTCGCTGATTGCTCCCTGCTTTTGCCTTGCTCCTTTCTTGCAGACACGTTTCTGAGCCCTAGATGGGAAGGTGGTTTTTCCATAGGTACTTAATTGTATGTCTTGTGTCTCTTCTGCACTGATTAATTATATTTCCAATCTTTTTTTCAGCACAAATGTCCTGGTGAGTGGCAGCCCATTCTGCTGCAGCGAGGAGGATGCTCGATCCATTGTGCAGTCGGTAAGGATCAGAATGACTTTTTTTTCCCCCCCCATATCTCTTTATTATTATTATTATTCATTGGAAAAGAAGGCTCAAGAGTTCCAAAACTGAAAACAACTAGCTAAACTGAAATGATCCTTAAACAGAAATTTGAGGCAGAAAGTAAAAGGAAGAGCCCAGGGGTTGGGAGGCTTTGTAACGGGTAAGCATTGTAATAAACCTTTCACTGCAGTGGTCCAGTTGTGCTTTCTGGCAGGTTCATTATTGTTCTGGAGGGGTTGTTTTGTTTTGGGGTTTTTTTTTCTCCCTCTGCTGTGTTGTTTCATCTGATCCTGAATAGTGAGATGGGCTGCTATTTGTATCTTGTCTGCTGTCTTCTCTGTCTCCCCTGTTGCCATGAGTTACCACCCAATGTTAGAACTCATTGACTAGCTGACTGGAGCCCCTAATCACTAAAGGGATCCTTTGTTTGTCTGCTTGCATAATTAAATGCATTGCTGTAGGAGAGGGGGATGCTTTTTTTTTTTTAATGTTTCTTAAAGAATGCTTGTCATATTCTGAAAATTAACATAAAATTAAAACATGCAGGTTTCCTGTTCAGGCAAGAAAAATGTCCTGCAGGTTTGATGCTTTCATGTGCAAATACTATTGGAAAAGATTTTCTTCCATTTTAAAATAGGCCATAAATTAAGAAGTTACCAAAAACTACATGGAGAAAAGTACCCCTAAGTGTTATTAGTTTTGTTGGGGTTTTGGGGGTTGGTTTATTTGTGATTGAGCCTGTGCACATCATATTTTACCCATGTGCCTCCTTGCCTGGTTGGCCAGTGTTCTGCCTCAGTAGCCCCAGTAATTCTGCAAGTTCAGGTGGCAGAGGAGATGCCATCCAATGTCAGTGCAGAGCCTGGTGTCCTGTGTGGTATTTTGTCACAAATAACACTGGCAGTTGCAAGGAAAAGTTGGTTTAAGTCATTAAGAAGTATCAGACTTGACTGTTTTCCTTGTCAGGTCTTTTGCTTCCAGCCCTTCTTTAAAAGCACCTTTATGGTTGTGCTTGTGAATGTTGATTTATGGCACTGTAAGTTCTACATGAAAGAAAAATTCTTTGGAATTTAGATATGTTTTTGAACATCTCAGTCACAGCTATAAGTAAATATTTACCTTGTCTATAAAATTTACAGTAACTTCTAGTGAGTGTTGAAATGCAACTAAAATCTCAAGTTCAAATGGATTTGGATGGTGACAGAGCTGCACAGGAATATTCCCTTTGTGTTTGTACTTTGAAGCATGTAGGGTAAATAATGATCTGTTTAAATCAGCATTATCTGTTGTGTCAATAATAAAACTTTTTTTTTTTTCTTTTTTTGGGGGAGAGGTTAGTAAAACCAGTTCATAAATACCTTTAAAAGGTATATTGTGTTGGGATGTCTGTTTGGTTTTTTTTAGCCTCTGAAAACCATTGAATCTGTTTCAGCTCCAGTGTCTAGTATATGTGGGAAGCTAAAGCCAGGAGAACTGGAGCTCTGTAGCTGAAGGTGTTGCTGCTGAGATGTACTGTTTACTTCAGGCTTTCAAGTGTTGCCATCTGTAAAACTGAGCAGGACAGCCAAGCCTTTGTTTAACATTAATCCTGAGAACTGCTTGCCCACTTGCTCTGAAGAACCTGCAACTTTGCAAGTTGGAAAATCTCCAAGACAATCTCTGTATAGTTAGCAGAGCAGCATTTCTCAGACTCATCCCATAATTCTTCCTTTATACTACTAGAAAATGAACTAGGAGAGCTTTGCTAGGTGATATGTCTCTGATATAATGCAGAGCAGTATCTTACAGGGGAAAGTATTTGGCTTTTCCTGATAATTTAAAAGTTCTCCAGTAGAATTTAAATCTGAATATATCTGTATTTCAAATCATTCAGATCTAAGCAGCAAAGTCTGTTAGCTAGCTGCCTTTCTCCATACATGTGAGGACATTTCCATTTGGGACTCAGGAGAAGGAGAATTTTTTCTTCTGTGGCCAGTTGTGAAACAAAAAATTGCTGGGGGTTTTTTGCACTGGGTGAGTTGGTTGGTTTGGTTGGGGGGGGTTGGAAAAAAAAAGGTCTGTAAGGTAGAGCATTGTTCTGTGGGGACAAGAGAGTTTATTATTTATTAGTATCTCTACTTCAGCAACATAATGGCTTTGAGTTTGGGTGCTACCTGTGAGATTTT
Organism: Corythornis vintsioides; assembly: GCA_025447755.1. NCBI lineage: Eukaryota > Metazoa > Chordata > Aves > Coraciiformes > Alcedinidae > Corythornis > Corythornis vintsioides. The sequence goes on from JAOEGS010015240.1 coordinate 19,913, forward strand.
AACTAAACATGTTACATATTTAAACATTTAACTTTAACATTAACAACTAACTGTTGTTTTATTGTTTTGTTTTTTTTCCCTTAGGCACCAGTGGCTGTGAATGGAGATTCTGTTTCCCCAGAAGGTAATGTTTTTCCTCAGATACCATGCAATTTCTCTAATAGTTTGCTTTAAAAATGGACATAAAGGAGGTTGTGTTGTAAAAAGATGGTTTTGTGCACAAGGGAATGATGATACTTCATCAGTGTGACTTCTGAAGTTTTCTTTCAGTTATGACTGTTTTTCATGTTCACAGAACACGTGTTTCTCATCAGGAATAAGAATGCACCCTACATTTTCATTTTTGTTAACTACTTAAAAAAAAAAAAAAAGATTTTTTTTTCCAACTGGCAGTAACTATAGGGAAGACATACATGCCTTTGGAGATGCAGTTACAGAAACACTCAGAGAAACTTACTCATGAATCCAGATAGTTTGCAAAGTAACATCTGTGTAGCCCATGTCATGGGAGAGCAAGTTGCATTCCATTTGCCCTTACATGGTAAGCCAATAAATAGCTTTTATTTACTGGAGTATTAAATCTCAGACCTCTGACAGCCAACTGAACATAGTCTGCCTGATCTTTGATGGTTTCCAGGGATAGTTGCATCAAGATTGGAACTTCTTGCAGGATTGCTGAAGTGAACAGATGTTGTTATTTTGAGGCTGTGCTTTGCACAGGCTGGGTTTAGAGTTCACCTAGAATTATGGGAGGGGAGATTGTTGCTCTTCCAAGTGTTTGTGCCTGACTAGTTGTGTAGAACTAATGACATTGTGTGGGGTTTTTTTTTTTTGTTTCAGTTGATTCCTGGCACTTTTTTCCCAAGTGATTGTTCCAAGTGCTCTGAAGCTGCATCATCAAATCTTCAAGTCATCCCTTTTCTGAAGACAAGCAGAAGGACTAATTGTTGGGTTCCTGTTGAAACAACAGTTCAACTTGTGTAAACCTTCTCTGATGTAAATAAACACTGCCATTCTAAAATTAATGTTTCCTTCTATGTCTTCCTTTGTGCAGGGTGGAGCAGAGGGAAGAAGAGGACTTGCTTGTTTTTCCTATATCTCAGAACTCCAGAATTGCTCTGATCAACTCATGAAGTGTAGTATGGGAGACAGGGTGTCTTCAGCCTTGTTCTCCAGCTTTTGGAATAATCCAGTGATCAGGTGCATAGAAGCCTGTGTTAATATGTCTCTTAGGTCTTGCCTGGCCACCCTGACCATAATCCTTTTCAAGTAGACAATAATCTTTATGTAATAGGCTTAACAGTTCACCATGTTCTGAATACACAGCTCTGTTTCCTGAGCTGCATTCACTTTTGTGCCCTGTTGTCTCTACCTGCTGGGTAGAGTTAGGAGCAGAACATACTTGCTTTGGGAAAAAAAACCCAATTACAGCTTCACTCCAAAGAGTGATTCAGCCAGGAAGGCTTAATGCCCTAGCAGCTGAACTGAGGATGCACGTGTGCCCTCTGCACTATGTCCTGTTTTGATATCTTGTGTGTTTCATTGCACAGGAAGGACTTTCCTTATGGAAAGCTGCTATTTTTAGAGTTGTGGATGCCTGAAGGCTTTTGATAATTCCTCGTTTAGTGAGATGAGATTAACAAATTGCTTAGAACTGAGATTTGTGCTGTCATGATAAAAATATCTGTCTTTTTGTTTTCTACTGCAGGATAATACCTGGCCTAGCTGTATCCACTGTGTTCATTAAAAGCAAAACCAAAAAAACCAGCTAAGTAGAGAGAGAGGAAATGATAATATAGACAGACAGCTTTCTCCAGCTTGTTACTGAGACCAAAGGTGAGCATTGTCTGCTCTGTGTGATGACTGAAACAAAAGGTTAATATTGCTGATGGAAATGGGAGATAAAGAACTGAAAAAGTTAGGCTGTGGCTTTCCATAGAAAACTAACTTTTCCTTATAAAGAGTAAGTTATTAGTAGGAAAGTTTTCACCTTTGGAAATGTTTCTTTGATTTTTAGATTATTTTCCTGGTCTAGGGACTTTCCTCTAGAATACTGGGTATTGTGTAAGCACCAGTCACTTGGAGATCTCAGTTCTTCCATCTGCATCATTTTGCATTGTAACATTCAGGTGTGGTATGAAAAAATGCAACATAAACCTGGGAGTACTCAGCATTTTAACTCCAAATCAGGAGGCCTGGGAACAAAGCTGGCTGAAAAGTCAACTATCCTACTAGTTCCTGGTGTTTATGATTTATTATGTGGTAAAAAAAAATCAGGTCTAGATGAGTGACACTTGGCAGCCTGAAAGCACAGGCAGGTGAGGACAAAATTCCCCTGTCCACTCAAATTTACTTCATTATTGCCTTGCTTTATTTAACTGGATTATTTATTCCTTGTATGTGATGATTTGGGAATCAAGAATTCAGGAATTCTTTATTTCAGCAGTTTTCTGACTCAGACAAACTCCATACTGTCAGAAATAGGGACAGTATCTGTCTGTCACAGTAATGTTGTGGACATTAATTGCTTAAAAACTTTTAAATACTAAGTAAAACTTTGACAGGATTCCAAACTCCTCTTGTCTGATCACTCAGAACCTTTGTGCTACCAACCTATAGGGTCAGGGAGACATCTGTTAAAGTTTCT